>SJYC01004897.1:0-26359 GCA_006408675.1 Madoqua kirkii | reverse complement strand
GAGAAGGATGCAAAAGGAACAGATAGTGATCACAGATGCCCACAGTGCCAGCCACAGGGCCTGCCACCCTGGGCACAGTTTTGGAACTATTTCTTTAGTGGCCCTTCCCTCTCAAGGGATAAGAAGAAATGGTGTGGTTTGTCTGTTTCTTAGAGCCAAATAGCTGCCCACTGCTCACAAGGGAAGACCAGAAGATTGATTCTGTGGCTGGTAGATATCAGTGGAGTGAAGAGAGCGACAATATTCAAATAGAGCATTTAAAAAAAATCCAGACCACCAACCAAGTTGGAGCAGGAAACCATAGCGCGTTAATTCCACAGCCACTCACCTACAGAGAGCAAGGTCAGAATTTGGCTGGTGTCCCATGTGATATCAGTTTGGTGGTTTCAGTCTATGCTCCAGGGAACATTTGTCTCGGTGCCAAACCGACATGCATGCACGGTTGGCAGGCTGTCCTCCAGGCCAGGAATGAGGAGTGTGGAAGTGTATCCATTTTCACTTTGCAAGTATCTGCATGCCAACGCCTCGGCCACTGCTACCCTTTGGACAAAGAGGGGAATTTATGCTTGAGAGTGAGGCTGTTTTCAGGTATCATACTCCACATGGGGGTGGTGAGGCTAGCAGCTCCACTCTTTGCATCCTCTATCCTTGGGCAAATACTCTGAAGTTTATTATTTTGTTAGAGATGAAAATAATTGAACCATTTCCTAGATAAGAAAGGTATTACTGGGACCACCTGCCAGAGCAGCTAAGCAGAAAAGTACTTTTTGAGTACTGAACACTGTGGTGCTGGAGAAGACTCTTGAGGGTCCCTTGGACTGCAAGGAGATCAAATCAGTCAATCCTAAAGGAAATCAACCTTGAATATTCATTGGAAGGACTAATGCAGATGCTCCAATACTTTGGCCATCTGATGCGAAGAGCTGACTCACTGGAAAAGATCCTGATGCTGGGAAAGATTGAGGGCAAGAGAAGAAAGGGGCTCCAGAAGATGAGATGGTTGGCTAACATCACTGACTTAATGGACTTGAGTTTGAGCAAACTCCAGGAGATAGTGAAGAACAGGGGAGTCAAGAGTTAGGTGTGTTGTAATTCATGGGGTCACAAAGAGTCAGACACAACTCAGCAAATGAACAACCACCCTGTTTCCATTTTAAAGGGGTAATCAAAAGAAAAGGCAAGATATTCATAAGACATGAAGCTGCCACTTTGGAAAGGAAAGGATATGTTAAGCCTTAAAAGGAGGGTTCTAAAAGGAAGGCCATCATAAATTCAAATCTCGAGCATTCAACATGCTCTGTACTAAAGACTCAGAAAAGAATCCCACCACCCAGCTTCCCTAAATTGAAAGGGTACACAAAAGAAAGCCCACTAATAAGCAGACACATTTACTATTTTTACCAAGTAATATGAGTAATAAGCTGCATGTAGTAATGGAATCAAAAAGAGGGTAGCTACAAGGAGAAAGATTATAGGACTTCCCAAATGAAACATCCTATTTTCATAGACTCTTTTCAATGATATCTAGCCTCAGCTGAGGTGACAATCAGCAACAAATAGCAAAACACAGGACGTGGCTAGGGGTACACTGTGTCAGAAGAACGATGCTATGTAGACAATGGACCCATCCACAAAGGATTCCCAGTTAAATATTCCCAATGCTTAAAGATACAATCCACACTTTTCCAGGTATTACTAGCATTCCCTCATGGATGGGCCTATTAGTATAGTAGTTCCAACTATGAAAAGGCTGAAGCCTCCAAAATGATATCATTGCATTTTTACCCTTCCAGAGACAGTTTAGTGATTGGTAGAAGCAAAGATGGCTTCCCTCAAATTAATGGCCCAGTGGTGAGTAAGGGTTGGAAATGTCTCTCAATCTGGCACTGAAAACAGTGATCCACTAGCAAAGAGCGTCTGAGGAACTCCCGAAATAGGTTCTTTTCCCCAAACTATCAAATTCTTAGCACATGATAAAAGGATCTTGATAGACCAAATTACTATTTTATTCAAGTACATTCACTGAAAAAAATCAATATTTTCATAGATAAGTGGATACAGTAAGAAAGAAAAAACTACTCCCTTTTTATGGCCAAAACAAATGGTGAGTTCTGGAGGACTCTGACATACTTTCCAATTCTGGATCTGCCTTTAAGGTTGGTTTGTAGTTCAGACCAAAGTTAATTTTTTTTTAAATTTACAAAGGTACCTTAGGGCATGTTCTTCAGGCCTGGACTTTTAACTCTGGAACACTCAACTCTATATTTGTGTGAGGTCAGGTCAGGTAAGTTTGATCCCTATTAGCTGGTTAACTCTGTGCATTCTTTACAACTTGGATGGACTTGGGCGTCACAGTCAGTGTTGGCTTCATGGAGAAGCAGCAGCAAGAACTGAAGGAGGCAGGGCCAAGACCCCAGTGAAGGAAAATCAGAAAACCTTTCAAAGAGGTGTATTAAGTGAGGGCTTCATTCAGACAGTGCTGATGGCCACCACGGTTACTAGCAGCAGAAGTCTCCAGTGAGGACACCCTGCCTGTCCCTACGACTCTTCCATCATTCTCTAGTGCAGCAGCTCTCAGCCTAGACATCTAGAAGTTGTTTCAGACTCATCTAAGAAGCTTTGAAAGAGTAAGCCCAAAGTAAGCCAAGCCTGAGACAGAGTTTCTGATTGAAGTGATCTAAGGTCGGAGAAGGCAATGGCACCGCACTCCAGTACTCTTGCCTGGAAAATCCCATGGACGGAGGAGCCTGGAAGGCTGCAGTCCATGGAGTCGCTGAGGGTCAGACATGACTGAGCGACTTCACTTTGACTTTGCACTTTCATGCATTGGAGAAGGAAAAGGCAACCCACTCCAGTGTTCTTGCCTGGAGAATCCCAGGGACGGGGGAGCCTGGTGGGCTGCCGTTTCTGGGGTCGCACAGAGTTGGACACGACTGAAGTGACTTAGCAGCAAGGTGGAGTGTGGGCAATGCATGTTTAGAAGTTCTTCCAGGGCTTCTTGCGCAATCCAGAGTAGTGGGCTGAATAATGTCTCCCAAAGATATTGGGTTCTAATCCCTGAAACCTATAGATATTATCTTATATGGCAAAAAGGGATGTTGCAGATGTAATTCAGGATCTGGAGACGGGGAGGTTATCCTGCTTTATTCAGGCAGGTTCTCTATATACTCACAATCTCCCTTACACAAGAGAGGCAGAGGGAGATTTGACACAGGCAGCAGAAAAGGTGACATGAGGTGGGCAAGAGAGATCTGAAGATCTGGAGTGATACGGATCCATCTCCTGGGAGAGAAAAGGGCAAGAACTGGCAAGGAGATCTGGGCCCCAAGTCAAAGGGCCACAGTCCTAACAGTGGGAGACTCTCCCCAGTCCAGACTGCAGTGAGAGAAATGAATAATGAGGGGAATTATGTGCAAGGCGTATGAATGTGTACATTTGATTCTTGGTTTGAGCAGACAAGCACAATTCCAGACTGCACGGGCTACATGTCATGAAGATATCAATAGAGAACCAGGTTTGACTAATATCACCTCAAGCACTGAACAGGGAAAAGCAAGTGGATACAACAACGAAAAGACCTGCCGCAGGCTTCTCCAGAAAACTGTAGACACTGATAATATTCAGATTATACAAGATACATCTATCCTTTCATCTGCATACAAGATAGGATACTGGTTGAAATCTGTTAATCTCTAGGGGTTTCAGTATGCTCCCACTGTCCCCAGTTAGGTACAATCTATTTTGTTATATTTGTGCAGCATCTATTTTTTAAAATCACTCAAGCAAATCAAGAAAAGCAAGTACAATCCATTATACTGTTCTTTTTTTACTGCCTGTTCCAATGATAATACACAGACCCCCAAAGGCAAAAATGATTGCCTGGACACTGCTTTTTAGGATCAGTAACCAAGATGGTTCTGTTATTAGAATTCCCCAGGGATACTCACTCAGTTAGGAGCCAGAGAAATACAACTGTGAAAAACCTAGAAGTTCCAGGACTAGAGAGAGAAATTAAGCAGAACTAAAACTCCTACCTCCAGCCAAAAATCTAAAGTGATCAGGTAAAGGAAGAAGAGGTTTAGTAAAGTAGAAATACTCCAAGGGAGATTTCTTTGGTTGCCAGTAACAAACTTACCCACTCCTGCCAGAAAAAAAGATGGTGTCTTTTGTTTGGTATGGTTTTACTCCTCCAATATGACCTCAAGAATGACCTCAATACAATCCCGAAAAAAGGCAACACCAAAGAATGTTCAAACTACCCCATAACTTCACTCATTTCACACGCTAGCAAAGTGACACTCAAAATTCTCCAAGCTAAGCTTCAACAGTACAGGAACTGAGAATTTCCAGAAGTTCAAGTTGGATTTAGAAAAGGCAGAGGAAACAGAAATCAAATTGCCAACATGCACTGGATCAAAGAAAAAGCAAGAGAGTTCCAGAAAAAATATCTATTTCTGCTTCATTGACTATGCTAAAGTTTTTGACTGTGTGGGTCACAACAAACTGAGGAAAATTCTTAAAGAGATGGGAATACCAGAGCACCTGACCTGCCTTCTGAGAAATCTGTATGCAGGTTGAGAAGCAACAGTTAGAACTAGACATGAAACAACAGACTGGTTCCAAATAGGGAAAGGAGTATGACAAGGCTGTACACTGTCACCCTGCTTGTATAACTGGTATGCAGAGGACATCATGCGAAATGCTGGGCTGGATGAAGCACAAGCTGGAATCAAGATTGCCAGAAGAAATATCAAGAACCACAGATATGCAGATGACATCACCCTTATGGCAGAAAGCAAACAGGAACTAAAAAGCCTCTTGATGACAGTGAAAGAGGAGAGTGGAAAAAGTTGGCTTAAAACTCAACATTCAGAAAACTAAGATCATGGCATCCAGTCCCATCACTTCATGGGAAATAGATGAGGAAACAATGGAAACAGTGACCGACTATTTTCTTGGGCCCCAAAATCACTGCAGATGGTAACTGCAGCCATGAAATTAAGAGATGCTTGCTCCTTGGAAGAAAAGTTATGACCAACCTAGATAGCATATTAAAAAGCAGACATTACTTTGCCAACAAAGGTCCATCTAGTCAGTTCAGTTCAGTTTAATAGCTCAGTCGTGTCTGAATCTTTGCAACCCCATGAACTACAGCACGCCAGGCCTCCCTGTCCATTACCAACTTCGAGAGTCTACTCAAACTCATGTCCATTGAGTCGGTGATGCCATTGATCCATCTCCTCTTCTGCTGTCCCCATCTCTTCCCACCTTCAATCTTTCCCAGCATCAGGGTCTTTTCCAATGAGTCAGCTCTTCGCATCAGGTGGCCAAAGTACTGGAGTTTCAGCTTCAACATCAGGCAGGCCTTCCAATGAACATCCAGGACTGATCTCCTTCAAGATGGACTGGTTGGATCTCCTTGCAGTCCAAGGGACTCTCAAGAGTCTTCTCCAGCACTACAGTTCAAAGCATCAATTTTTCAGCACTCAGCTTTCTTCACAGTCCAACTCTCACATCCATACATGACCACAGGAAAAATCATAGCCTTGACTAGCAGACCTTTGTTGGCAAAGCAAAGGTCTCTGTTCTTGAATATGCTGTCTAGGTTGGTCATAACTTTCCTTCCAAGGAGTAAGTGTCTTTTAATTTCATGGCTGCAATCACCATCTGCAGTGATTCTGGAGCCCCAAAAAATAAAGTCAGCCACTGTTTCTACTGTTTCCCCATCTATTTCCCATGAAGTGATGGGACCGGATGCTGTGATCTTAGTATTCCTATGGTTTTCTCAATAATCATGCATGGATATGAGAGTCAGACCATAAAGAAAGCTGAGCTTTTGAACTGTGGTACTGGAGAAGACTCGAGAGTCCCTTGGACTGCAAGGAGATCCAACTAGTCCACCCTAAAGGAAATCAGTCCTGAATATTCATTGGAAGGACTGAGGCTGAGGCTGTATCTTTGGCCACCTAATACAAAGAGCCGGCCATTAGAAAAGACCCTGATGCTGGGAAGGATTGAAGGCAGGAGGAGCAGGGGACAACAGAGGAGGAGGTGGTTGAATGGCATCACTGTCTCAATGGACATGAGCTTGAGCAAGCTCTGGGAGATGGTGAAGGACAAGAAAGCCTGGTGCTCTGCAGTGCATGGGGTTGCAAAGAGGTGGACACACCTGAGTGACTGAACAACACCACTGCAGAGTCCTAGGTCTTTCCCCTGAGTTATGCTTCCTTCAACCATAAGGAAAACCAGGCAAGGGGCTGTCCAGTCTCCTTGCAGCCCTTCTCCACCCTATACCCTAGAAAAGCTTCCTGATGTAGCGAAAAAGCTTCAGTCTGGGTTCAAATCCCAGTTCTTGAGCCTATGATCCTGAATTCCTAAATTCTGAGTCTTAATTTCCTTATCGATAAAGTGAAAGAATTATGTCTATTTTACAGAAAGAAATGACATGATGTACATTAAAAAAGTACTCAACAAATATTAGTTCCTTTTCTTCTGAGGGAAAGTCTGCAGTGTCACCTTCATACACGGAGAGGATGGCATAGTAGCGTGTGGCTGCAACCAGGCAAAACACATGCAATGAACCAGGGAAATAAATGAATGGATTTGCCAGCAAGAGACATTGTTATTTTATCTCCCTGCCAAGCCTGATTTTCCCAGAGATAATGCATTTCTTTGGATAACTCAGCAACCACTCAATCCAGATATAGTCTCTCAGGCAGGCAACATGTTTACAGTCAAAATGCTCACTTGCACTTCAAGTTTCCAATCCCCTGCTGCTACTTTCTACAAACTTAATTAATTAGTTGCAGCTAACATTTGTTCAACCTCATGCAGCAATGGGAGACTGAAGGAAACAGGCTCTCATAAATTAAAAACATTTCAAAATATTGTCTTCTCCCAAGAAAACACTTCTTTTTTTTTTTTAAATTAACACTCCATTTGGATAACTTTAAGGTTTCAAAAGAAAACAAACAAGGGAGTTCCAATGAATGTTGATTGTCTTTAACTATTGCGTTGCCATTGATCTATGCTACCTAAGCCCTGTCATCCCCTTAATAGATATGCAATGGGTCCTATACCTATCTCCTTTATGATGCTTAGGTAATTATATCACATATGGTCCTGGTGTGAAAATGCCTGCCACACACTTCATCAGCCAGCAGATTAAGAGATGCCTAAACCCTAAGTGATAATGTTGTCTTAGAAAATTAAAAGCTCAACTATCATATTGAAGGCAATGGTGTGTAGCAAAAGGGTATGGTAATTTTTAATTTTTCTTATTGATTTGGTTGTTTCACTACCAAGACATAATAACATTACCTAAGATTAAATAATAGGAAGAGTAGCTAGGAAATGGCCTTCAAGCAGATGTCACCTCATCCCAACTGACTAGTCCAAGGGGTTCAGATGGGTCTTTCTGATTTGTCGGCTTGGTGAAGAGCTACCAGTTGAGTACATATATTCTCTTGGGGCAAGTTCCTCCAATGACCAGTGAGTATGAGATAGTGTCCCAGTTGCTGCTTTTCTACTACCTGCCATGATTTTTAAATAGTGTTTGCTTATCTAAAAAGGATAGTCGTATTCACCCTGTCTATAGCGCAGGATTGCTGGGGTACTCTGGACAGTTCTATATAAATATATATTCCTGTTTTTGTTGTTGCTGTTGTTGTAACAGTATGAAGAGCACTGAGCTTGGAGCTGTGACCTGAGTCCTAATCACAGCTCCATTGATAAATGAATGGAGTCAGCACCTTGGGAGAACATAAGAAAGCACGGTCAGGGTGGGGAAGAGTGTCATGGTACCAACAGTGATGGGGAGACCACTCGATATGATAGGATGCTTCTACAAACTCTTGAAGATTGTTAAAGCGGCCGCGATTTATGTGTAATTATTAACCAATGTCCTTTTAGTTTACTTTGGTGTATTTTCATCTTTCATTTGTGCGGATAATAATCCTAACATTCAAAAATATATCACAAACACAGGTTTAAGTAATCACCGATTAAATCATGGGAGTGGAAGAGAACAAAGGGGGATATTTAAGCATGTAGAAATTAAATCCCCATACCACTCACTCAGTACCTTTAACTTAGAAATGTGATCGTGTGACCATTTTCAGAGATTCTTATTAACAGTGATGTTTACTGGCCACTAGAAAACTAAACAGAGCCACTATAGCAACTGAAAAGCCTTGGTTTAACTTTGTGCAAATAATACCATACAGATGGCTCCACTTGTGCCTAATCACACTGTGCATCATAATCAGCATCATATTTATTATATCAGATTATTTTATTCTTATCTTTATTAAATTTTTATGAGTTTTAACTAACTCGTGTGTGTGTGTTCAAATATATATAGCAGTAAATATAACAAATCTCTATATACATATGTATAATATATATTCATATATATTTTATGATTATTGAAATATAAAGAGATAAGTATCTAGATATATAGAATCATCTGTCTCTCTCCACATATGTGTGTGTGGGTGTCTGTATCTGAACAAGAACGCACACACACATACACACACAAATATGTACACAATGAGAGAGAGAGAAATAGACATAAAGCACAAAAAAACTGATTGCCTATGAGTTGTCAGCACCTCTTCTCTTCACAAAAATAACCCAAATTTTGGTGGGGATGCTAATATGTCCAACAACAACAAAAATATTTGCAGCACTGCTTGCAAAGAAGAGTGGCTATATATCTAACTGCTGAGCAGCAAAGTAGAAGAACTTGTGGGCTTGGAGCTTCCAGGGGAGCAGGCCAAACGCAGGGCTGATAGGCGGGCAAGCATGCTTATCCCTCGCCTTTCCACTTCTCTCTGCTTGCAGCAATGACTCTACACTTGCTGAAGATCAGCCAGCTTGGGATTCTGAAGTGACAAATCCATGCTAAGGATGGTGAAGTGGAAAGACTGAGGGAGGCTAGGTCTTTGCTCTCATCAAGATTTGCCAAACCAGCTTTGGATTACACTTCTCATATATGAGAAAAATCAAACTCTGCTCAGCTGGTAAAGAATCCCCCTGCAATGCCTGGGTTGGGAAGACTCCCTGGAGAAGGGAAAGGCTACCCACTCCAGTATTCTGGCCTGGAGGATTCCATGGACTGATTAGGCCATGGGGTCACAAAGAGTAGGTCACGACCGAGCAACTTTGACTCTCTGGAGGTTTCTGTTCTCAGTAGCGAAATATAATTCTTAACTGATGCAAGGAGAACATTGATCCTTACCCTCAAGGCCTGTACATTTTCACTGACAAAACCAGGTAGGTATTCATGTTTGACCTGATTAAATAAGAACAGGGAAATGTATATGACTGAGTGCTTTACAAACTGCACAAGCTGTAAATGCTCCAGTACTTTAGAAGAGAGGAGTATGCACTGGAGTTTTTGAAAAACTTCTTCAAATGGAAAGGACCTGCACTGGCCCTAACACACAAAGACAACTAATAATTAGAGATTTAGGGAGTGCTTTCCAGGCAGAGAGAATAGCAAGAATTGATACAAAGACCAAGGAGAAAAAAAAAACAGAAAAGCACAGTTTGCTGACTGACTGGGCCAGAGGAGGGGCCCAGACTGTGGGGTAGCCGAAGCTGAATGTGAACAGGTAGGATGGGGCTGGGTGACAGCGACCTTGAACATCAGGCTGTGGAATCTGGATTTACAGGCGGTATGTAGCCATTAACCATCAGTTTTTTCCTGGCCTTTTGGTTACTCACTTGTCCCATGTTTATAACTGCTTATAAGATAGTCCAATGGGACATCCAACTGATCCCAAATATAACCTGTCTAAAAATAGAACACATCATTTTCCTTCATCAAGAGAACAGTAGTGTTATCAATCACCCAGCCTTTTAGGATAGAAATTCTGGAGTCATTTTTGACTTATTTTTCTTCTCCCAACCCCTATAACCAATGCCTTCTAGACTCATCCCTTCTTTCTTCCTTCAAAATGTCTCGAGTTCATTTTTTTTCTATCCATTTCAGCCATCACCATCTGGTCTTTTAACCATTTCTCCCCAAGAGCCTCCTAACATATCTCTCCCTACTGACCGCCTCTCTCTGCTGTAGTCATTCTAAAATCAGTGTCAGAAAAGCCTTCCTAAATTACTATTTAAATGACATTAGCCCTCCTCCACCCCATACTTTGAAGCTTAAATTTCTCTGCTGAGCTCACAAGACCATTCATTTTATTTTTAAAATTTATTTATTTATTTTAATTGGATGGGGGACCATTCATATTATTACCACTGAACCAATCTACCCTATTTCCCACCACACCAGAACCTGCCAGATGCTGCCATCATCTGGACCTCCCCAAAGGACCTTCCCGCTCTACCCTCATTCCTGGTTCCCACTCACTTAAAATGCCCACTGTTTTCCTTTTGGGTTGTCTAAATACTAGTTATTCTTAAGACTCAGAAAATTAACCTCTTCCTCAAAGGTTATTTCAATCAACATTGATCTTCCCTTTTCTAAACTCCCACCCTGCTTATAGTTTATAACACATAATGTATTATTTCTAATTGTTCATGTGTTTGTTTCACATTTGCCAGACTAAATTGCAAGAGTATAAGATCTCTGGATAACTAAAACATTTGCCATCCACTCACAGAGTTGAGGAACCCCTATGTAATGCATCTTTACGTAGCTCTATGGAAGCCATCAGTCTCTGCCAGAGCAGTCCAATGATGTGTTTGTGTGTGCTCAGTAACTTCAGTCATGTTCAACTCTTTGTAACCATATAGCCCACCAGGCTCCTCTGTCCATGGGATTCTCCTGGCAAGAACCAACTCTCTTGGAGTGGGTTGCCATGCCCTCCTCCAGGGATCTTCCCAACTCAGGGATAGAACCCATGTCTCCTGCATCTCCTACATTGCAGGCAAATTCTTTACCACTGAGCCAGCAGGGAAGCCCTAAATCCAACTATATACTCTTTAACTGAGTAAACATTCAAAGAGTATCTTACAATTAATAACTTATGTAACTAACATGTAAATTTCTAATACCGTATTAGACCATTAAAAATTCAATAAATATTTGTTGATCATTTGATGACAACTGATTGAGGTTTATTAATACAAGTAATGACACCATGAATATATGCTTTGTTGTTGTTCAGTCACTCAGTCATGTCCAATTCTTTGCCACCCCATGGACCACAGCACACCAGGCTTCCCTGTCCTTCACCATCTTCTGGAGCTTGCTCAAACTCATGTCCATTGAGTTGGTGAATATATGTTTTAGAGAGATTATTCTTATTTTCCATATTCATGAATACTGATTCTGCCATGAGAGTTTTAGATACAAAAGCCAACATAGTTTACATCAAATATAAAAACTAAAAGAATTTCCATTATTATGCAGCATTTATTATGATTTAATGACCACTGATTACAGTTTGGTTAATCACAATTTGTGGACAAATTCACCTTGACTTGCTGGACAATTAATGATACCATTGTTCAAACGGCAGTAATTATTTCTAGCTAAAAATTGGGAAGTATGGAATTGAACCAGCTGTGCCTATCCAAGATTCTCAATGAATTCTGAAGACCCACCTTGTTCTTTTTCACTTATCAGATCCACTTGGTATTACTGTAGTTTCCCCTTCTGATTCAAGGGAAATAATTCACTGGCAGGCACGATGAGAGTATCTACTTAAGGATGATTTTGAGCAAGAAGAATTGCACCCTTAAAGAAATAACTCATTGTCTTCTTATAAGTAATTAATACCTTTGCTAATTTCTTAAAAACGGGAAACGTAGACTTTCAGTCAATATATACATAGTCTTGAAAAATGTATTATTACTAAATCAACTGCATTGCTTTGTTTTAGCAGGTCATATGACACATCAGGGAAAAAAAAACCCACTAGATGATGTGTTTTTAAAATTTTCCTTTCATCTTGACATCACTAAATGATTGGGAGTATTCACCACTAAGTTCTTTAATGACAATATCCTTTCCCTTACAAATGGCTTTGAAGTCTTCGACCGCCTAGCGCAAGTATTTGGATACCTCCCCAGCGAGGGTGGGCAGGAAGCCAACACAAGCCACCAGGTGCCAATATTACACCTGACAAATTAGCCACACGACTGGAAAAGGGTGGGTCCATCCTCCTGTTAGAGGTTCATTTCCTCTCATTTTCCCATGAACAGGAAGTCATTGGAATGGGGGGAAAAAAATCCTTTCCTTAAAGACCCATACGACCAAAAGTCTGAACTTGTTAACTCCTTGCTAACAAAACAGTTTGGAAGCAAGTTCAAACTAATCACAAGACTTTATTTACATTGACTTGTATAACCTCACTGATGGCTTGTGTTCCAGGCTGTGGTGGTTTATTCAATGCACGGAGTGTTCATGAAGCAGGTGAGAAGTGCCCTGTGGATGTCACATGGAATAATTACAACTGACAGTGGAGGCAGGTCTACCACAACCCTTGCACAAAGCTCAGGAACCTAGAGATAGAAGAGGTCTTGACAGGATTTGACCATGACCACAGGGGGCCAGAACCCTATTTAACTGACCCAATTCAACAAGACTGACTTGAAGAATTTAATCAGAGTTGACTGAGATTCCATAAAATACTGCACTGTGTTCATATAATATTCAATTCAATTACACCCCATGAACTAATGACTTGTAACTGCCTCCTAAAGATCAGTTATTCAGCTTGATGAGTGTTAAATAAAGCATAATAAAAGGGATGTTTTCCAGCTGAAAAGTAATACAAAGAATAGAGATGTATACTTATACTCAGCCTAGTGCTATTCCAAGAGATAACCACTATACAAGATAATGTCATACATTGGTGATGCATAAATAATTTTTAATAATTATTAAAATACACTTATATACCTATTTTTAAAAGCCTTACCAAAATGATATAATACAATGTATATTCTGTAACTTGCTTCTTTCACCTAACAGCATATTACTGACATCCATCCTTGACAGTCTAGATGTTCATTCATTTTAACTGATACATCCAATCAACTCCCTTACTTTTTGCCAATCTGATACTTAGAAAATGGCAACTCATGTTCTCTTATTGTACAGTTGTTTTTTTTTTTACCACTAATGAGGTTGAGCATATTTTCCAAATATTTCTTAGTCATCTGCATTTTCTGCTGAGGATTGTTTATTTTATATCTTTAGCCCACTTAAAGTGAGTAATTTATATTTTTCTCATTAATTTGATGGATAGTAACAGTTTTTTTGGTAATGTATAATTCAATTATTTTGTCCCATTCTGCCATTTCTCTTTTAACTTTATGGTTCTTTTTTAAATAAAATCAACTCTGTTAGCTTTTCCTTAATGGCCTCTGGATTTCCCATCTTATTGACAGAGACCTTCTCACCTAAGAATATTTTTTTAATAGGTTCATTCATAATTCTTTCCAATACTTGTAAGTAATTTATATTTTTCTCATTATTTGATGGATAGTAACACTTTTTTTGGTAATGTATAATTCAATTATTTTGTCCCATTCTGCCATTTCTCTTTTAACTTTATGGTTCTTTTTTAAATAAAATCAACTCTGTTAGCTTTTCCTTAATGGCCTCTGGATTTCCCATCTTATTGACAGAGACCTTCTCACCTAAGAATATTTTTTTAATAGGTTCATTCATAATTCTTTCCAATACTTGTATAGATTTGATTTTTCTGTTTAGAGTTTCATTCCATCTGGAATTTACTTTTGTGTATGTTATGAGTCCAGATGGAGAGCCAGTTGTCTCAGTACCATTTCCTGAACAGTCTATTCTTTAGCTACTGATTGGCAATGCTTTCATAATATCTGTTAAGTTCCCCTATATTCTTAGGTCTGTTTCTGGAATCTAATCTTTTTGTTATTTTCTCTATCACAAAAAAGTGTGCTAATTGTATCACTACCATTGTGTATTGCTTCAGATGAGTACCTAGTTTCCTTTGGTAACTACTAAGCTAAGTCCTCATTCCTTTTCATTCCTCGTTTGTTTTTCATGGCTATTGTCCTGTAGTGCTCTTCCAGATGATCCTTAGAATAGGCTGTTGAGCTCCATTAACAATCCCATTGGAAATGGGACTGCATTTCAAAGTATGAAAAGAAATGAATGAAATTTTCCATCTTAAATGCATCTGATTTAAAACTCCAAGTTCCATAAAACAACATAGAGTACAATTTTTTAAAGGTTAAACCATTATGAATAAGTGGGATGTTTTGTCATGATTCTCATTATAGCACATCAAGGGAATAAATGCAAACACTTTCTTCGGGGGTGGGTTGGCTGGTCAAACAGTGCTCTTCTGTGCTAGGAAACTACAGTTATGTTATAAGGACACAGTATATGGTATGGCTCCTCTCCTTGGAAACTTATAAACAAGTTAACACAATAAGACATATATACATACACATATTAAGGCATGGAGAAGGCAATGGCACCCCACTCCAGTACTCTTGCCTGGAAAATCCCATGGATAGAGGAGCCTGGTAGGCTGCAGTCCATGCGGTTGCCAAGAATCGGACATAACTGAGTGACTTCTTTTTCACTTTTCACTTTCATGCATTGGAGAAGGAAATGGCAACCCCCTCCAGTGTTCTTGCCTGGAGAATCCCAGGGAATGGGGAGCCTGGTGGGCTGCTGTCTATGCGGTCACACAGAGTCGGACATGACTGAAGTGACTTAGCAGTAATTAAGGCATATTGACATACAATATGCATGTTGATAAAAAGCCAACTTATATTAAGAATCGAATGAGTTACTGTAGACAAGAGTTTAAAGGTAGGAGACTGAGAGTAGGCAGAGTTCAGAAGAGAATGGTTAAGACCTAGTCAGGTTAGGCCACAGAGCTCAGGGCTAAGAGAAAGCATCAAGTCTGCTGATATCCATTCCAGTGACCAGTCAGTCACCTCAGGGTATCACCCTTTTATATACTTATTTGTAGACCATGTTAGCACAGTCTAGAAACCTGTGTCTGTGAAGCAGAATCCCTGGGAAAATGCACATTTATAACTGTGTCAATACCCATAAACTAGTTTCCCCAAATCAGTTAAAAATGAAAAGGTTGCATTCAAACAACTCTATTACAGGGCTTTCTTTTGATCTATGTGACATCAAATAACAGGTATTAATGATGCTTCACTTTTCAACCAGTGGTTTTGACATTAGAACACATAACCCGTGTCTAGGTAATAAAATGCAAGAAATTTTTTGTCCCTTTAGGCAGTTCATCCCCTTGCCACATTTTAAAGCCCTCAGGTAACAAACCCTAAGACCCACAGGAATCTTTACACCTGTGGAGAGAGATTTCTAAAACTCAACATCAAATTCACTTTTGATTTTCCCTTGAGTTTGTTTCTGTCAATGTTAGGCAGGTAACACATTTCAGCTTTTAAGCCATGAAGTGATCTTTTTATAGAAAAAAAAAATTGCATTCACAGCTTTAATCTTATATTTCCATGCGTATTGAGTTAAATGTTGTAAAACTATCAATTCTGTCAAAACCTAGCAAAGAGAAAACAGGACACCATGCAATCTTAATGTCCAAACTGACTAGTGATTATCAGAAATTAAATGTGCAGGAATTCCAAATCTTTTTTGATCTGAGATGTCTAGATAACTTTTGTTTTTCCATAATTGTATGAGGTTTCTACATAGTATTTAAGAATCAATATATTGCAATTGATGTAATTAACTCTAATAATCCATTAAAAGTCAGTAGGAGGGCTATTCAAGTCAATAGAAAAGAAGGAGTATATTATGAAGGTGTTATTAACCTATACAGAATTTTACCAGACATTTTCTTTTCTTACATAATAAATACACAGTGGTTAGGAAGGCTGTCATTATAATTTTATGTGAACAATAGTCCATCACTTCTTTTCCTGTGCAACCCTTAACTAATTCCATGTACCATGTACAAGTAAAATGAAACCTTTTCTAATCAGGGTACAGTCATATCAATCATCTGTTACTCCAGGATGAAAGAAGTGTGCCTTTCCCAGCTGGGTGGAAGAGAATCAGGACAAGCAGAAGTTTCAGGCCCACCTCTTCTTTCACAAGTCTCCATTTCTGATGGCTGTCTGTGTATTGCAACTAATCAAAGAGTAAACAGCCATCCAGAAAGTTCTGTTTACAATAGTCTAGCAACCACTAAATTGCTTCTGCAAGTGGGGCTACATGTTCCCTTGAGTGTCAAGTGGACTTTGGAGCATTCGGGACCTTTTAAATTAAGTGACAGGAAAACTGCCATCCAGCACAGAATTCCCTACGTCCAGACTCCTTCCTCAGGTGTCTTGTTTGGACCTCTCTAGCTTCGAGCCTCCCAGACACCTAACAAAACCAATCTCAACAGAGCTGGCCTGGTTATCCCTGGGACTCCAGGTCACACAGCCAGTTCTGGAGGTTCAGCCTGCTCCCCATTCCGTCAGCATTTCCAGTAAAATGAAATCAGGAGAACAGAGTTCACCCATCAGATGACTCACCCGTCACCAAACACACAGACTGTCCTCTGAAAGGACTCTCTTTTCTCACCTGGTACCCAGTTCTGCTTTTCCAATTTAATAACAAGCACAAAACACCGTACTCTGATATTTGCATGAAAGGACACGTCATTATTAGCCTTAGCCTCTTATTCTACTATAGACTTCTTTAGGAGAACAGACTGTTGCCTCTTCTGGCTTCCTGTATCATGGAACTGCCCCCAGCCATGTGGTCTGCAAGTTGTATCAGGAATAACACCTTCCACACAAATAACAGCAATGCCTGCCAAGGGATGGAGTTGCAGGGGTTGTGGTGGGGAAGGGCAGAGCACCTGGAATCACAGGACTTGGAATGAATGCAGGCTCTGCCACGGATCGGCTATGTGAGCCCAAGACTATCTCTCCCTGTGTCCTTCTCCGTAAAAGGAGTGGAAAAAGAACCCATATCATAGGACCGCTATTAACACAGCCCCATTACATTAGGATTAAATGAGACGAACGTTGAGAAATAAACTTTGCACATGAGAAAACATGACGCAAATCTGAGATTGTGTTTGCATTTATAGCATTGTTCAAAGTCGCCAAGAACTCTCAAAGCCAAGGAGAAAAAGGATGAAGAGTAATTCTCCAACTTTGATTCACATGAGATTCATCTCAGGACTTATTTCAAAGTACATAGGCCTGTTTCCCAGGTGATTCTGATTCAAACTATAGGCTGGGATAAGGGGTTGGCTGAAAATGGATTCCCATTCATCCATCAGATATTTTAAGCACTAGGAAGCCTTAGAGGATACAAATAATTATGAGATATGGCTCAATGTCGAGCAACTCCTGCTCTCCATGTAGAAAGAAGACAAACACCCAGAAATAGATAAAATACAAGCCTGTGTATATCAAAGCAGGAAAGGCAGCCTGTATATAAGACCCCTTCGAAAGGTTTCTCCCTGGAGCTCTGACAAACAAATCCATATTCCCCAGAAGAAAATTCCGGTTCTCTCTTAATCCTCAAATAGGCACTGCATGAACCTCACTCCTAGGCCCCGAGAGACTCCAAGAGTCACAGAGGCTCCAGCAGGAGTCAAGGAGAATGTGTGGGTCCCATCCCCTCTCCAGGAGAGCCTGGCCTCACTGTGAAGTGCCATCTCTTACTGAAAGGGTTCATCTCAGAAATGGAACAAAGAACCCTTTTCATTCTGGAGAACTCCTGTTTTATGTGGTACAGGTAAAGATTGAACAACCCACCAGAGGCATGGGCAGCTGCAGTGACTAGAATATGAGACTTCCCCTCTGAAGGTTTCACTTTGAATCTCCTCCCTAAGGCCAGTCCCAGAGAGAGCGTTTGGACACAGCAAAGCAGTGGCTTCAAAGTCACAGTCACTTTTCTATGTGCCTGGGAGGAGATGGAGAATGTCACCTTCCTTTTTTCTGAAACTCCCATCATCACTTTGTACAGGTTCCAAGAATACAGAGGAAAGAGACCTGGTCCAGGAGTCAAGAGACCTGGGTTGTCGTTCTGCCCCTGCCAGTGATGAGCTAGAGAACCATCTCTCTTTGCCTCCATCCTTTTCCAAAGAGGAAAAGTGAGGAACCGGCCATCTACCCTGGTTATCTCCCTGGATTAACAAGAGGGCTAGATGAAAACCTTCTTTGAAAAGTAAAAAAAGGCCACTGAAATATAAGAAATTAATATGAAAAACTCCAAAATTGAACGTGTCAATTTCTGAATGGTCCAATTTAATTATGAACCTTGTCCCGCAAGTCACTCGAGTTCCGTCTGCCTCTCTGCTTTGAAGGCGTAGGCTGGCGCTCGGGTAAGTCACCATTGATTCCTCTGCAGATAAAGACTTGCAGGAGTGGAATGCCAGTCCTACTGAATTTTCTCCGGCCCCTGCTGGTGTGCTTTCCTCACTCCAGGTCTACCTACAGAAGCTGGCCGTGCCGCTCCTCTCCCACCCCCAGCCGTCACCTGACCACACAGACCTGGAGGGCCCCCAGGAACCTCTGACCCCGGCGCATTCATGTGACGCCTTCTTTCGGCGCCTAATTCACTAGCGAGGGGAAAAAAGTACCTCAACCAGGAAATACATCTTTTACGGCTATTTCATCCTCCTCTCACGTGGCGCTGGAATATCGCTTTAAAGAACATTCTTGTGGCCTTTCCAGCGCTTTTCCTTTAGGTCTGCAAACAGGACTAGCCCGTCCAAGGGGAAACTACTCCCCAGCAGAGCAGTTCTTCAAAGGGGACTTCTTCAGGCAGAAAAGGGAACGTCTGATACTGTAGCTGAATAAACAGACTCATCAAGCCCGGTGCCAGATTGGAAAACCAGGCCTCTGAGCTCGCAGCCGCCAGCCATGCGCCTCCCGCGCGCCCTCGCTCTGGCTCTCTCCTTCTGTCTCTCTCGTCTCTTCCATCCTGTCATCTTCTTCACCAAATGCCTTAATGTCCCCGGGTAGAGAGCTATTGTTTTTATGATTATTCGTTGGCTGATCTAATAGGTGCTGCAAGTTTCCAAAGCTATTTTTGAATCACAAACTGTTCCATCATCTTTACGGCGCAGTTCACTTTCTCTCGCCTGGTTCACATGTTCCCAGTCACCAGCCCTCCACAGACAGCAGCTCCTTCTAAAGGTGGGACGGATGAGTCCCACGCTCAGCGTGGTAAGCCTCCAAAGGTCATTATTTTCAGGAAAAACTACAAGTTTATAGACTCAGATATGTAACTGTCTACTCTGGACTTTGAAGTATCCAGAATCTACACACCCATTTACAATTCAACTCGGTGTTTCTCGAGCCTTTGGTACTTCCGAATATCTAAATTTATACTGTATTTAGTTATTTTCCATATGAATAGGTGGTTATAAGAGAAATTCCAAACCAAGGTCATAGAAAGGCTTAGGCTTTAGTAATGGGAATTTGTTTGTTCCATATTGGGAAACTGAAGGGTTTTTTTTTTTTCTATTTAAATAATTACACAGCAAGTATTATGGTTATTTTAATAATCTAAACAAGTACCTAGTTTTAGTTATCACTGTGTCTGTCCATACATACTCACACGCAAAGAGGCAATTGTGGATTTCTCACAACACATTACTAATCCTATTGGAAGTTTTTTCAACAATCCAAAAACTAGACAGAGTCTCACTCTGACTGCTCTGTTCTTAATGTTAAACCCTTTCTTAATATTATTTGAGATAAAAAGTCTTCAAGTGATAAACATATTTGAGAAAAATTCATAAAATTCTGCAATACCTACTCTAAAATGAAAGGTCAACTCTTTATAAACCTCTATCCACAGTTGGCGTCTGGATCATTTATTATCACACTTCATGACTGTACTATATAAAAAGCCTCCATAACTGGCTTTCTAAACATCAAGTTCCAATATAAACAACAACAGAGTCCAAAAAATGGGAATGAAAAGTAAATATTTGGTCAGTAAGAATATTTGAGACCTAAAGCATTTTTTCCCCCGATAATAAGTTCTTAAGCTCAACCATTCAATCACATTCTACTTCTTTCCTATCAACATTTATGCATAGGCTGTTATCTTCTAAAAGATAGCTGAGCTTCACATCATATGTTTGGCCATTCTGAATACTTGTCAGTAATTACTATGGACTAATCACAAGAACAGTCTAGCTATCCTTGATGTCATTAATCAACACCAACAATAAAAGTCCAGATGAACCTTGAATTAGTAAACTTATTTTAGTATTTACCTAGCACTATGTTCTGTCTACCTTTGGGGAAGACAGAAACATTCTAATTCAGCCACTCAGATGTTATCTGACAAGTAACCCCAGATAGTTAGAAATAGCTTATCCAAAAACAGATTTCTAAAATGATTTTTGTATAGGCACCACCATCAACTGCCTCTCAAACCAAGAAAAATAAAAGAGTGATTTTTTTAACCAGTAGGAGTCTAAAATGCACCTCCTCTCCATTTGACTTGCATAGATTAGGTTCTCAGTTATGCAATCTTTGGCGCAAACATCCCCTTAGACAGGCTCAAGGGACAAGGTGGGAGACATTCACTTCAGTTACCTTTGCCCAGGCTTTATTTGTTCTGCAGATAATAAACTTTGAACTTCTTTACCCAACCAGTCATCTTGCACAAACAGTAAACACTCTCAAAACTTTCTGTTCCCATGGGACCCTTGAGAAAACAAAATGAAAAAAAAAGCATGATTAAAATCTACTTTCTTCAGTCAACATCCTAAAATTGAGCAATTTCTCAACATCTTAAAAGGGACTGTCCTGCGTCAGGTTGAAAGTTAGTAAACTACCTATTGATCAATGAATGAAATCAGTAATAACTGGAGTCAGAATTCTGAGGTTGTAAACACTTGTTCTGTAACTATTTCCTGTTATTCCACGTAGCATTGTCAAGACCTCATCCACATTTATTCTTTATAAGCAGTTTGGTTTCTAACCTTTTAGATCATGTGCCTCTATCAGTAAAAAATTTTGAGGCATATCCAGTATGTGTATTTTTACTTACAAATTACATATGTGTTTCTATATTGTGTGCCTCAAAAAATAAACACACCAAACTTTAAGATGAAATGTAAATTAAAATAAATAGAAGATTTAATATCTTCTTTCTGCATTTCAATAGGTCATTTTGGATTCTCTGTAGGGTAAGGATATTCTACTTTTGAACCCACTGTTTTAAGAATGCAGTGGCCTACCACTGTCCTAAATTCAATCGATATCTTGCCCTAATAAAAAGTTATTTTCAAAAACTATCTGCTAATCATTATCATTTTACATGGAAAGAACCTAGTATTATATCAATGCTTCCAACAGGATTTATATTCTAAATATGTGCCTTATTATGAACAGAATTATCCCATGTTAATGTAACACCAGGAATGTAGAAATCATTCGTCATATTTGGAGAATAGGAAATGTTTTCTAGTGGCCCTGAAATCAGTCAAGTTGAGATGCCCCTTATCTAGCAAATAGGCAGCAGCAGCACCAGACTTTGCATATAAAAGATTTTAGGGACAGCAAGTTAGTTAGAAGAGGAACGAGCAGAGGTGACATGATGGTCAGGAGAGTTTTCCTGAGGCCAACCTCAAGTTTCTACTTAAACTGTTTGTTCATTTAGGAAGTCTGAGTGGGAGGAATATTTAAACATCATAAAGGAAGAGATCAAGTCCTCCAAGCCATGCTTGTAACTCCCTCACAACCTATAACAACAAAACTTGATAAACTCCCACAAGGCCAACATGGAAATTCGAAGGCTTGGTAGCCTCAAGTTGAGAATTAAGACTTCTACATTTCCAGGCAAAAGGAAAAAAATTTTTTGACTTAAATATCAATCACAAGTAGTTATATAGTTCAAGTACTTATATTTGTTATGAATCTATGAAAAGAACTTTCTCAGAGGAAAAGATGAGCAATAATCTAGGCTATTTTCATCTTTGTGAAGTTAAGGTGTGTTAAAAATCTGAATAACCATTATAATATGTATGATCCAATTCATCATGTAATTATAAAATAATTTACTTGCTTTTAACCTACAAAAACCAAAAGAAAGTGGAACATAGAACATGTCAATCAGCTGTTGAAAGAAGTCTTATGTGTATGAGTGCATGCTTACACACACTACATGTATAATTATGTATGTGTATATATACATACATGTATAGTTATGTGTGTGTGAACATGTATACATATGTAGTTGGACTTCCTAGGTGGCACTGGTAATGAACCCGCCTGTCAATATGCAGGAGATGTAAGAGACATGGGTTTGATCCCTGGATCAGGAAGATCCCCTGGAGAGGGGAATGGCTCCCTACTCCAGTATAGTCTGGAGAATCCCATTCTTCTGGAGAGAAGAACCTGGTGTCTACAGTCCATGGAGTCATAAGAGTTGGACATGACTGAAGCAACTGAGTGCACATATATACAGTTATGTATGGGCTTTCCAGCACTCGACTGAAGCGACTTAGCACACGTGCGTGCATGCACATACACACACAGCTGTGTATATAGAGAATCTCCTGCCAGTTTACCAACTAACTGGGCAAATTTGGTGCCCATGAAAAGTTATAAAGTGATATATCTAAAATCAGGAACAAAATAACAACCTAACACAAAATACATCAAGTAAGTATATGCTGGCCACATGAAGAATAAGTGATTGTTAACATCTATTATGAATTTCCAGGTAAAGTAGAAATAGGCATTTCAGACAGTTAAGTAACTTGGCATGAGAAATGGAAAGAAGTTGAATTTAGTAAGTCATACCTAGGGGACAACAGGATTCACTAGTATGAGACAAGTCTGCATGTTGATGAAAGATGTGCTACAAAGTTAAAGTGAATGGACTCATATTGAGACTCACTGTATGACAATGAAGCCAAAACTTAGTTTTGCTTGAACCATTCTTGGAATTAAGGCCAAGTATATATGATTATTGTTGTTTTACATAAAATATCCCCTTAGGATGTCTTTTCATGCTAAGATAACACAATATATAGGTATAACCTAAGAAGGCCCAGTATGATACTGGTTTCATGGAAGGCAACTTGACAAGTGTGCACAGGACTTCTTCATACTCTTGGACATTTTGGGGCTTTGACCTTTGTCTCTGAAATGTCAAGGTATCTCTTGTGTCATCACAAGCCCCCTCCCCCAGCCCCTCATAGCTATTACACTGAATGGACACAAACTGTGCCAAAAACAATAAGATCTGAGAATTGCTGAACAGCACTGATTCTTCTGCAAACATTCCTGTCCTGAAATCTCCTTTTAACAAACCTCGATCACCTTCCTTTGATGATACAAGTAACAAGAAAATGCAAGCAAATAATCCATTATTTCTCCCCAAAAGATAATTCTTAGGAGGGAAACTGAAAGATCCTGTCTGTCTAATTTAGCAAGTGTTGTCTGGGTTCCCCTCTTGCTTGTCATCGTCACCAGTTACCCCACTTTAACTGATCAGAACTACTCAAAAGAATAGAAACTCATCAGGAGCAAAACCTGATTTCTCAGCTTCTCTCACATTCACTACTAGGAGTTTTAAAAAGTTGGTTTCATCCTCTATGCCCATCAGGAACTCAAATGTGAAGTCACAGATGAATATCCCAGTTTTGTTCAGATTATGTTTTTAAAAATACAGAGATGAATCAGCTCATCAAGTTTGTTATCAGGTTGTAGATTAGATAATCATGAATTTCATTCAGTTGAGTTATTGAGAAAGTCAAAATGACCAGACCACAAATGATCAGAAGAGCTGTTTTGTCAGTTTCATAACCAAATATACTTGATTTTTGAGATCCACTGTTGGGCAGTTGATTGTAAACACCACCACATGAGACTAAAGTTAATTAAGCTAGATTTTAATTTCCACAAGTCCTGGTTTATTCCACACTGTTCCCCAGCACCTACCATAAGGTTTGTCATGTAGCAGGTGCCAGAGGTAACTTGGTATTGAGGTGACCACTGTCATTTTAGGTGGTCATCTTTGAAGGTACAAGTCATTCCACCACTGTGAGGTGGAATCTACATCTCCAACTCTTGGAGTCCAAGAAGTAGATTGTCAAGTCTGCTGACTGCTTTGACAAGCAGAAGAGAGAAGATGACTTCTAGGGCTAGGTCAGAGGATGATTTGCAACTCCCACATGAAGTTTTTCAGAATACACATGTTGGACAAAGTTGGTCACAAGGGAATCAGGTTGATTACTAAAAGATCAACAAGCTCTGAGAATGCCCAAACTAATGATGTGGGGACGGAGAGAAAGAGGCCTGACAAGCCCAATGACAGGCGCAGAGTGCAGGTGGCTCCGGCCTCTGCTACCCTCTGACCACAACTGTATGATGGACTCAGAAAGAATTGCCCAGCTGAGACCATCAACATTAAGACCTACACATGGTAATAAAAAATTATTGCTCTAAGTCACTAGGTTTTAGGGTAGCTTATTACACAGCAATAGATAACTGGAACAGTGTTCAGTGTTTATTGAATACATAAATTAATTGATAAAAGAAGCCACTAAGAAGAAAGGGCTCCCAAATGAACCCAGTGAAATCCATTAAATAAATTATTAAGGTGATGTCAACAACAGTAAAGATTATCAGAAAAATTGGACAACTCTGTGGATAATTAAGGCCAAGAGGAAATCTGCTATGGAGTAGAGAAAGTAATGTTTTTGAGAGTGGAATTTTCCAGATTCACTAACCATCTTGACTGTATTCATTAGGTGATTGCCCAATGCCCTACTTCCCTTTACACAAAGTAAACTCATGATTGTATTTCAGTCATGATTCTAGCTGAAACATAGGAGAAAATACATTAACTAAGAAGGAACATGGGTAATCAAGGGAAATAAACATTGCAAAGCCTGATTTTTCTATGAAGACTCTGACTCTTCTCTCTACTCTTTTAATTTTGTAAAACAGACTTTGGTCCAGGTACATTGTGTAAAACAACTAAATATAGCCAGAGATCAGGGTGGGTGGGAATGGAAAAGAGAGGCTAAATGCTGGGCACTAGCAGCTGTTACATCATCACATCCCCCATAATTGTGCTATTATGCACACAGCACTCTTTAGCTGGATACAGTCACCACTTGATAATGATAAAAAGATTAATTAGTGACATGATCCATATCTTTCATTTCTTTGATGGTTGTAAATAAGTCTGAGTCACCCTGCCATTATTTTTACCATAGGCACAATAGTCTTACCCATTTTTTACTGAGAAAAATAAATTTCAAGAGGATATCTTTAATCTTTCATAGAGTTTTAACTCTGTGCCTTTTCAGAGGAAATCACACCACCAGGTCCCCCCTTTCCTAAATATCCTTTTCTTACAGCTGAACAGGCCTTCTGAACATCCAAACCCACCGATTCCCTTTTCATTTTGAATACTCCAAATTCTGCCCCAAGGTAAATCATAAACTCCACATTTCCAAAGAGACCCCAACTCTAGAAGGACATGAAGATTCTGCTTAGAACCATATGAATAAAATATAGAAATACCTTGACTAACTTTTCACAACCAACTTGATAATGCAGTTTAAAGCAAAAAAGTATGTAACTGACAATCTCCATGGATCCAATAAACCAGACTATTTTCAAATCCTTCTCCTCACTGTGCAGACAGGACCTAGAACTCAAGCTTCAAGTCACTTGTGCAAACTTCTCTCGTGATCACTCTGAGCAGGTTAGGAAGGAAAATGACTTAAGCTGGGGCAGAATCTAGGACAGTCATTAGGGAGAATCATCAGATTCTAGGAACAGGAGGCCTTGAAATCCAACTTAAAAAGGGGACAACTTTCTTCTTTGCTATTGATCCTGTTGTCATTCCATTCAGATCAACTCAGAACAATATATTGTCTGGTTCAGTCTAGCACTGGGGATAGAGCCATGACTAAGACCAAACCTTAAGGAGTTTTCAAGAGAGAAGAATGACCACCTGAATTTCCTATGGGAGAAACAAGGAGCACTTGTACTAAAAATTTCTTGTCGAGACTCTGTAAGTACCATCTTTGTCCTTCTCAGTGTCCCTCTGTACTACAAGGGCTGACTGCTTGGAAACTACATTTCTCAGCCGCCCTTGCCAGTAAGGTCCGTGGTAGAACCTGCCATTGAGAGATACAATCACCTGAAGGGAGAAATAAAGACCGTTTTCCTCTATCAGTAAGTAGCTACAAGCAGGTGTGTGGGTGTGGGGCATGGAGCGAGGTATGGGCTCCTGAGCATCCTCCCAAGAACCACCCCTTTCAGTACTGCAGGCAACTGAGGTCAGCAGCAGCCTGGCTTCCTGGTGATTCCTCAACTTCACCTGAGGTTTTTTTTGAAAGTTAGTAACAACTGACCTTTTCCAGTCCTGTGGCCACTGCTGAGTTTTCCAAATGTGCTGGCATAT
>SJYC01004896.1:0-33368 GCA_006408675.1 Madoqua kirkii | reverse complement strand
AAAAAAAAAATAGAGACCAGGAGCCTCAACTACTGGAGCCTGTGCACCGCAGGACCTGTGCTCAACAACAAGAAAGAAGCCCCCACACTGGGAAGCCCACGCAGCACAACTGGAGAGCAGCCCCTCCTCAACACAACTGGAGAAAAGCCCAAGCAACAACAAAGACCCGGGAAAGTCATAACTAAATAAATAAAGTAATTTTTAAAAAGCGAAAAAAAAAATAAACATACTTTCCTACTGTCCACTTAAAAAATAGTCACAACCTAAAAATTGAGAGTTATGTTTTATTCAGAGGGAATTTTGAGGATTTCAAGCCCAGGAGACAGCATCTCAAGTAACTGCGAGGACTGCTCCAAGGAGGTGCGGGAGGAGCCAGGTTCTAACCAAGTGTGTCAAAGAGCAGGTGGTCTGAACAACTAAAGATTATTGTTCATTAACGAAAACCGGACATCTCAAGTAAAGGAATTTAGTGACTGTCTATGTACGAGAAGAGGCAAGAGTCTGGACTCACTGAAAGCATTCCTCATACGCATCTCAGCTGTCTGGGGCCAGTCTCCTGTGTTTCACTGTAGGGAGTGGACTGCAGCCTGATCCCAGTATTGTTTTCCTTCCTGATTGTCCTGGAGAACTGAAATCACTGATGACTGTGACATCTTTGTTTGTTGACATGGCTAGAAATACTCCATTTCTCACTCCTGATCCTCAAAAAGAAATGTGTTCACTTACCTTGTATGGTAGGTATAAATGAACACAGGGGGTGAAGAGGCACAACAAACCAGCCTCCCACCATAGCCTGCCATATATTATGCAACTCAGTAAGAACTGCCCTATGCCTGCAAGCATGCATGCTAAGTCACTTCAGTCCTGTCCAACTCTGTGACCCCAGGGACTAGCCCACTGTGCCTCTGTTCATGGGATTCTCCAGGCAAGAATACTGGAGTGGGTCGCTATGCCCTCCCCCGTGGGATCGTTCCAAGAACTCTCCTATGTTCACTCCCAAAATGTTTGCTTCAGATTGCTGGCAGTGAGACTCAGGGATCAGTCAAGGTGATCTGATGATGTTCAAATTAAGCTTATATTATTTAGAAAATTGTTCAGCTGACAGAGTCACTGCCCCGGCCTACTTCCCAGGGAGAACATTTTCAGACAGTGGCTGGCGGGGGAGGCTGGTTTCCTCCTGGCCGTGCAGCACTGCGGGCTGCAGCTGTTCTCATTAGTCCTCGCTGCTGTGAATGGGAGGCCACCACTTCACCTGTTTGCTCACTCCTGGGGAACAGGAGAGGACTCACTTCATATTTCCAAAGAAGAGAGGGGCCTACCAGCAGGGTTAATAGAGCAACAGAAAGCATTTTCAAAATAGATTACCCTTCACCACTAAAGAAGCCTGGAACACCAGAATCGGGCCGTGTGCATGGGCTCTGTGCCCAGGAAGAAGAGAAATGCTCAGGTGCTTTGGAAGCCTTCCCATGGACAAAGGCTTCCATTACCTTTAGAATAACGGCAACTCCAGATCTATTCTCTCCAGCCAGGAACTCTCACCTGAGCTCCAGACAGACAGATCTATCCAACTGTCTACTGGCTCCAGCGCCCCACACATGATCATTATGCTCCCCCAAATCCTGTCCCTTGCTGCTGTTCCCCCTTCTCTGCAACTATGCTGTCCAGGTGTCTTCTCATCACCTGTCATCCAGGGCACCATGTGTGCTCTCTACTACTGAAAGGTGAACCATTTAATTCAATAGAATTTTGCTTTCCATTCAGGGTGGAGGAGTCTGGCTCCTTTCTGGCAGGGGGAAAGATGCCATTTTCAGGTGTAACTCCCAAGGTTACTCTGGGCAAGGACACCCAGGCAGATGATAAGGGCAGAGACAGCAGTCGTGGCCTGCAGGCTATAGTTTGCTGACCCTTGCTTGAGAATGTCAGCTGCATAAGATCAGAGCCTTACCTGTCTCATTTATATTTCCGGTGTGCTCAGACACACTTGACCTTCCTAGGAAAGAAAGAATCTTCATACCATGTTTGAAGTGAAATATGCTAGGGGTGTCTTTATTTCAAGCAGGAAGCAGAGAGAAAAATCTTCACTGGACTCTGATATTTTCTTACTAATAAAAGAAAGCCCTCAGCATTTATAAAACAATGGGCTAATTAATAGCAGACTTGGTGTGTTCATTTAAGGTTTGTGAGCAAAATCGGTTTCTTGAACAAATACATTTTACAATCTAAATAAACAGATACAATTTCCTAAAATAAGGGTTAAGCAAGATTTGTGGTTCTAACAAATACATAGCTTAAGTTTACAGTCCTGTGAAAGGAAAGGAAATGTTTGTAGTCAGATAACTGAATACATCGGAGAACCATCAACTTTCATTTCAACCCCGGAACTAGCAGTGGGAGAGATTATAATCAAGAGAGAGATGTGTAAGCAAGCACATTGGATATTAGTAGGCACTTAAAAAGTGAATATAATACAGGCAAGAGATTACTTGGGCAACTCTCCTCCTAAAAACAACTGCAAATACTATATTTTAAAAAATATCTCTTCTGTCTGACTCATTTCACTTAGTATGATAATCTCTAGGTCCATTCATGTTGCTGCCAATAACATTATTTCATTCTTTTTTATGACTTGTATATATGTATACCATGTCTTCCTTATCATTTCAAATATAACATATCACTTATACATGGAATCCAAAAAGTGAACTTATTTATAAAACAGAAAACAGACACACAGACATAGAATACAGACTTATGATTACCAGAAGGGAAAGAGGGAAGAGGGATAAATTATGAGTTTGAGATTAACTGATGGCATCACTGACTCAATGGAGATGAGTTTGAGTAAGTTCTGGGAGTTGGTGATGGACAGGGAGGCCTGGCATGGCAGCATGCCATGCTGGGGTCGCAAAGAGTCGGATATGACTGAGTGATTGAACTGAACTGAACTGATACACACTGCTGCATATATAACCGAGAAGGCAATGGCACCCCACTCCAGTACTCTTACCTGGAAAATCCCATGGACAGGGGAGCCTGGTGGGCTGCTGTCTATGGGGTTGCACAGAGTCGGACATGACTGAAGCGACTTAGCAGCAGCAGCAGCAGCAACTGCATATAAAATAGACAACCAACAAGGACCTACTGTAAAGCACAGGGAATTTTACTCAATATCTTATGATACCTAAAATGGAAAAGAACCTGAAAAAGCTGAATCACTTTGCTGACACTTGACATTTGCACATTATAAATCAACTATACTTCAATTAAAAAACCCTCCTTAAAAGCGCTGAAGACCTGATAAGTATTTAGTTCTCAGGGATGTTTCTCCTTCTTAGCACATGGAGGCTTTGCACTTCCCTGCCCTCTTGAACTTGATGCACTCATGTGACTTGTTTTGTCTTGTATATATGTATACCATGTCTTCCTTATCATTTCAAATATAACATATCACTTATACATGGAATCCAAAAAGTGAACTTATTTATAAAACAGAAAACAGACACACAGACATAGAATACAGACTTATGATTACCAGAAGGGAAAGAGGGAAGAGGGATAAATTATGAGTTTGAGATTAACTGATGGCATCACTGACTCAATGGAGATGAGTTTGAGTAAGTTCTGGGAGTTGGTGATGGACAGGGAGGCCTGGCATGGCAGCATGCCATGCTGGGGTCGCAAAGAGTCGGATATGACTGAGTGATTGAACTGAACTGAACTGATACACACTGCTGCATATATAACCGAGAAGGCAATGGCACCCCACTCCAGTACTCTTACCTGGAAAATCCCATGGACAGGGGAGCCTGGTGGGCTGCTGTCTATGGGGTTGCACAGAGTCGGACATGACTGAAGCGACTTAGCAGCAGCAGCAGCAGCAACTGCATATAAAATAGACAACCAACAAGGACCTACTGTAAAGCACAGGGAATTTTACTCAATATCTTATGATACCTAAAATGGAAAAGAACCTGAAAAAGCTGAATCACTTTGCTGACACTTGACATTTGCACATTATAAATCAACTATACTTCAATTAAAAAACCCTCCTTAAAAGCGCTGAAGACCTGATAAGTATTTAGTTCTCAGGGATGTTTCTCCTTCTTAGCACATGGAGGCTTTGCACTTCCCTGCCCTCTTGAACTTGATGCACTCATGTGACTTGTTTTGAACAACAAAATGTGAAAAAAACTGATTTGTCTTACTTCTCGGCAGACATTTAAGATCAGTGAGTGATTCACCATGACTCCTTCTTCTGCCCATGACAACCAGCAACACTGAAGATGATCATGCCTCTGCCATGCATGGTCCATAAGTAAGGAAAGCATGGAACACACCACCACAAATGACAGAGATGTGTATTATCAAAAACACATGTGTTGTGTTAAGTCATGGATACTAGGCGGCTCTATACTTCGGCGTGCATTAGTTTATTCTGACTTACATATTAAGATTGCAAGACGTTACCAGACTTAAATTGTAAGGGAGAATGTGTACTCAGAGGCTGTGAGCAGGAATCGAGCACGTGAAAGCTCTTACCCCAGAGACACTTGCTGATCGGGAAGATCTGAACTTGGTTTTAATGATCGTGTGGTGCCAGAGTTAGAGGTCAACATCCAGTATCTGTTGAAGCAGACCCCAGGCATGTTATCCTGGTATTCTAAAGGAGCAACATGTTAGGGTAAGGTTGAATACTTGGTGTGCAAGAGACTTCAGAGAAACTTGCCTTAGCATGGAGTACAGCTAGGAAGGAATTAAAAACAAACACTAAAACTCAGCTTTATGGGAATTCTCTGGTGCTCCAGTTGTTAAGACTCCAGACAACCAATCCAGGGCACGTGGATCAATCCCTGGTTAGGGAACTAAGATCCCACAAGCCGAATGTCACAGCAAAAAACAAACAACAACAAAACCACAAAACCAACCAACCAAACAAATAAAACCTCATCCATATGAAACCGAAACCCAAAATAAGCCCTCTAATGGATCTTTCAAATTCGTATCACAGCACCTGTTGACACTAGCCTGGAAATGCTTCCTTAGATGCTTCGACACTTTACAAAAGAAAACACAATTTGTTCCTAGAGGAAGGATCTTTTATCCTAGATGTAAAGCAGCACCACAGGTAATATTTCCAGGACAGTGATCAGTATACAACAAGATCAACTTTACTAAGCAGACAGTGGAACAAACTGCTGTACGTGAGAGTCAGCAAAAATAAGAGTAAGCAGGCAGACTCGTGAGGACATCAGATATTGGAATCATCAGGGGTGTTTTTGCTTTTAAAGTGGCTTATTTTGTTTAAATAAGTAAAGGCAACCTTGTTAGAAAATAACTGCAGGGAAGAACAAAGTTATAAAGAATAATGCAGAAGAATCAAATAGAACTTATACATGTGGAAAATGCAGTTCCCTATTGCAACATATTAATGACCTATCAGACCAGTTTAAGAGGCAATTAGACAACAGATGAAAAGGGACATATGAAAGATAGGCCAGAAAAAAGACAGACGTACCATAGAGAGAGAAAAAAATAGAAAACGTGGAAATGAAGTTAAGAGGCTTGAGGGACAGAGGGAGATGTTCTAAAGAAAAGTGAAAGTTTTAGTCATGCAGTTGTGTCCAACTCCTTGTGACCCCATGGACTGCAGCCCCCCAGGCTTCCCTGTCCTTGGGATTCTCCAGGCAAGAATATTGGAGTGGGTTGCCATACCCTTCTCCAGGGGATCTTCCTAATCCAGGGATTGAACCTGAGTCCCCTGCATTGCAGGCAGATTCTTTACTATCTGAGCCACCAGAAATGTTCTAACATATGTTTGAATGCTACAGGGAAGAAAGAATGGATGGGGCAGAGGCAATATTTGGTTGATAATGGTTGAGAGTCTTCCAGAAAAACATCAGTTCACAGATTTGAAGTTGTGATTCCCAAGTCAGATAAGCATAAAGAAATCTCATCAAATATAGCATACTGAAAGTACAGTGTCAAATATAAAGAATCAGTGTTAAAAGCAGCAAGAGGAAAAAAAAAGATAGCTGGCTTTCCAAGGATCAATTTAGTTAGATTACCAGCTGAGTGCTAAAGAACTTCTGTGGGAGGCAGGAGACAGGAAAATAGTATCTTCAATGGCTGAGAAAAAGTAAACGGCAACTTCTATTCTCAAATCTATAAAAATAAGTTTTTTTAAAATAAAAGTAAAATAGACACATTTTCCAGACAAACCAACACTGAGAGAGTTCATCAAAATAAGTTCTGATTAGAATTAAGTTCTTAAGGATGTACTTTAAGTGCACAGAACATGGCAACAGATGGAAGTCCCAGCACCAGATGGAAGGACGCGCCAGGAGACTGTTCAGCGCGCGCTTGCCAGCTAAGGCATTTCAGTCCTCTTCGACTCTTTGCGACCCTATGGCCTGTAGCCCGCTGGGCTCATCTGTCCATGGGGTTCTCCAGGCAAGAACTGGGTTGCCATGCCCTTCTCCTGGACCCAGGGATTAAGCCCATCTCTTACATCTCCTGTATTGGCAGATGGGTGCTTTACCACTAGCGCCACCTGGGAAGCCCAAGAGATAGTATGTGGACTGAATAACACAATATTAATGGTTTGTAGGACTTTAAAAATAGAATGAAAAAACCAATAATATGGGAATTCTTAGAAATGTAAATTAAGTAAATGCTCCAATGTCCCTGTGTTATCCAGAAGGAGAGTTTAAGATTTAACTCTAGAGGTCGCAGAGTCCACACGACTGAGCGACTTCCTTTTCAGTTTTCACTTTCATGCATTGGAGAAGGAAATGGCAACCCACTCCAGTGTTCTTGCCTGGAGAATCCCAGGGACACGGGAGCCTGGTGGGCTGCCGTCTATTGGGTCACACAGTCGGACACGACTGAAGTGACTTAGTAGCAGCAGCCCTAGAGGTCTGTTAAAGGGCTTCCCCAGTGTCTCAACACAGGTTCTGTTTCTGGGTTGGGAAGATCCCCTGGAAGAGGGCATGGAAATGCACTCCAGTCTTCTTTCCTGGAAAATCCCATGGACAGAAGAGCACGACATTCTACAGTCCATAGGGTCGCAAAGAGCAGGACAAGATATTTAATTTCGAGGGTAATCATGAAAAAGAAAAAAAGAAACTTCTAAACTAATGGCATGAAAATGAAACTACCAAAAAAATGTTAGTCCAAAAAAAAAAAAAAAAGCATGAAAGAGAAGATAAAGAATATGGACTAAGTAGACAAATAGAAAGCACAGAATATATACTGGTAGACTTAAATCCAAGTAAGTCAGTAATCATATTAAACACAAATATATTACATGTCTCAGCTAAAAAGTTAGAAATCAAGAAACCATGGGATTAATCTAGTCTAAATGAGAACAGAAGAAGAATGAAACTAAAAAGATAGAAAGAGGACTTCCCTGGTGGTACCGTGAATACGCATCTGTCCCCTTTGCAGGGGACACTGGTTCGATCCTTGGTCCAGGGAGACGCCACTGCCCCAGGGCAATGAAACCCGGGCACCACAATCACCCAGCCTGCGCTCTGGAGCCCGGGAGCCATAGCTATGGAAGCCTGCGTGTTCTAGGGCCCGAGAGCCTGTGCCGCAGCCACTGAGGTCCAGGTACTGCGCAGTGAGAAGTCTGCGCTCCGCAGCTGGGGAGCAGTACGGCTCTTCTCAACTGAAGGAAGCGTGCGTGCAGCAACTAAGGCCCAGGGCAGTGAAAAATGATTAAATACAGCACTGTGCACATGCCAAAAAAAGAAACATTTTAAAATTTGCATAAAAAAGAGTTCACTGTATTTAAAAAGATAGATACACAATGCAAATGTTAACCACAAGAAATCTAATATAGCCATGTTAATAACAGGTAAAATGGCTTTAGAGCAAAAAGGCTTATTAATGATAAAAAGATCATTTCAGGGAAATTCCTGGGTGGCCCAGAGGTCAGGATTTGGCACTGTCACTGCTGGGACCAGGTTCAGTCCCTGGCCACAGGCTTCATGGTGTGGCAAAAAAATTTAAAAAAAAAAAATTTTTTTAATGATAAAGCATTAATTTACCAGTTAACAATTCTAAAGTCTAATTCACCAATAACGTCACCTCAAAATGTATAAATCAAAATTTATAATACAAAGATAAATAAATCCAAATATGGCAACAGATTCAAAAAAATCCTTTGAGTGATTTGTAGAAGAAACAGAAAAATAATTTCTAACTGTATACAAAATATGAGCAAGCTAACAATCCTGACCTGATGGATGTATGCACCTTCTATCTGACAAATGCAGAGTACATACTATACATACAATTTCCAAGCCTACATAGAATGCTTTTTATAAACTGACCAAAATAGGGTGATAATGAATGACCAATATATTTCGAAGGTTTGTACTCATTCAGAGTATATTCCCTGATCATAATCCAATAAAGCTAAAAATGTAACTAGAATATTCTTATATTTTGGAAATCAAAAACACTATATAACTCCTGAGTCAAAGAAGAAATTAGAACTTAGAAAATATTTTACGCAAACAATGACATATCAAACTATGACATACAGCTAAAGAAAGACTCAAAGGAAAATTTATCCTTTCAATGTGCATTTTAGAAAAAAAAAAAAGAAAGTTTAAAAATAAAAGACCTAAGTACTCAAACCCAAAGAAACTTTTTAGAGTGATAATTAAATTTTTAATAGAAAATAAACCTACAACAGGAAAGTTCTTTGTAAAACTAAGAAAGTTGAGAGATTCCTAGCAAGATTCATGAAGTAAAATCTCAGCCATTGGAGGCAGCAGGAAATTCACTTAGGGCACAAGGCTAAATGCAGTAACTACAAATGGCACGTGCCATCGAGCTCTCCAAGAATTAAATCAAGGCCACTGTAGCTGCGGATTTTCAACACTCCCCTGAAAGGAGTTAAATGTTGAGAGCAGAAAACACAGAGAAGGCAATGGCACCCCACTCCAGTGCTCCTGCCTGGAAAATCCCACAGGCAGAGGAGCCTGGTGGGCTGCAGTCCATGGGGTCGTGGGGAGTCGGACAGGACTGAGCAACCTGACTTTCACTTTTCACTTTCATGCACTGAAGAAGGTGATGGCACCCCACTCCAGTGTTCTTGCCTGGAGAATCCCAGGGACGGGGGAGCCTGGTGGGCTGCCATCTATGGGGTCACACAGAGTCGGACATGACTGAAGTGACTTAGCAACAGCAGCAGCAAGATTTAACTTGCAACTTTCACACTATGCTTTTTTTTTTTTTTGACTATGTTGCATGGCATATGGGATCTCAGTTCTCCTACCAGGACTTGAACCTGTGGCCCCTGCATTGGATGCACAGAATCTTAACCATTGGACCAGCAGGAAGTCCCATCACATTGTGCTTTTTTTTTTTAACATCAGCAGTTAGGCAGAGAAAGATAAGACCATGTAATTTCATTTACATGTAATCTAAATAAAGCCAAACTGAATACTTAGGTACAGAGAACAGATTGATGATTTTGTGATTTCGGCGGTGGGGGCAGCATGGGGGAAATACGTAAAGAAGGTCAAAAGGTACAGACTTCCAATTATAAAATAAATATGTCATAGAGACCTAATGTATAGCATGGTGACTATGTTTAATAATACTGTATTGCATATTTGATGAAAGTGAAAGAGGAGAGTGAAAAAGTTGGCTTAAAGCTCAACATTCAGAAAACGAAGATCATGGCATCTGGTCCCATCACTTCATGGGAAATAGATGGGGAAACAGTGTCAGACTTTATTTTGAGGGGCTCCAAAATTACTGCAGATGGTGACTGCAGCCATGAAATTAAAAGACTCTTACTCCTTGGAAGGAAAGTTATGACCAACCTAGATAGCATATTGAAAAGCAGAGACATTACTTTGCCAACAAAGGTTCGTCTAGTCAAGGCTATGGTTTTTCCAGTGGTCATGTATGGATGTGAGAGTTGTACCTCAGATATGCAGATGACACCACCCTTATGGCAGAAAGTGAAGAGGAACTAAAAAGCCTCTTGATGAAAGTGAAAGAGGAGAGTGAAAAAGTTGGCTTAAAGCTCAACATTCAGAAAACGAAGATCATGGCATCTGGTCCCATCACTTCATGGGAAATAGATGGGGAAACAGTGTCAGACTTTATTTTGAGGGGCTCCAAAATTACTGCAGATGGTGACTGCAGCCATGAAATTAAAAGACTCTTACTCCTTGGAAGGAAAGTTATGACCAACCTAGATAGCATATTGAAAAGCAGAGACATTACTTTGCCAACAAAGGTTCGTCTAGTCAAGGCTATGGTTTTTCCAGTGGTCATGTATGGATGTGAGAGTTGGACTGTGAAGAAAGCTGAGCACCGAAGAATTGATGCTTTTGAACTATGGTGTTGGAGAAGACTCTTGAGAGTCCCTTGGACTGCAAGGAGATCCAACCAGTCCATTCTAAAGTTCAGCCCTGGGTGTTCTTTGGAAGGAATAATGCTAAAGCTGAAACTCCAGTACTTTGGCCAACTCATGCAAAGAGCTGACTCACTGGAAAAGACTCTGATGCTGGGAGGGATTGGGGGCAGGAGGAAAAGGGGACGACAGAGGATGAGATGGCTGGATGGCACCACCGACTTGATGGATATGAGTTTGAGTGAACTCTGGGAGTTGGTGATGGACAGGGAGGCCTGGTGTGCTGCGGTTCATAGGATTGCAAAGAGTTGGACACGACTGAGCTACTGAACTGGACTGAACTGAAGAGAGTGGATCTTAAAAGTTCTCATCACAAGGAAAAAAAAATTTAACTAGGTGGTAATGGATGTTAAGTAGATTTATTGTGATGATTACTTCACAATATATGTAAATATTGAATTATTATGTAATGGAAATTAATATATATCATATGTCAATTATTTCTCAATTAAAAAAGAGACAAGGTACAAAAAATAGAAAAATAAGGAGATATTGTTACATACTTACATATTAAATATATTAAGATGTTATTATAAATAAGTTTATCACAATAACTTGGAAAATTATATGAATAGATAAATTTATAGAGAAATACAATTTATCAAAACAGACAAGGAGAAATAAAAATTTTGAGTCAAGTGGAAATCATTGAATAAATTGAATCTAGTAGCAAAGAATTGGAGAAGACGATGGCACCCCACTCCAGTACTCTTGCCTGGAAACTTCCACGGATGGAGAAGCCTGTTAGGCTGCAGTCCATGGAGTCACTAAGAGTCAAGCACGACTGAGTGACTTCACTTTCACTTTTCACTTTCATGCATTGGAGAAGGAAATGGCAACCCATTCCAATGTTCTTGCCTGGAGAATCCCAGGACAGGGGAACCTGATGGGCTGCCACCTATGGGGTCGCACAGAGTTGGACATGACTGAGGTGACTTAGCAGCAGCAGCAGCAAAGAATACACAGAATACAGGTAGCAACCCACAGTATACATTAGCAACCCATACAGAATATAAGCCCAGCTTATTCCAAAAGCAAATTCTATATAATATTTAAAGAATAACATGGTAGGGGAGGAAAGGAAGAGAAAAGACAAAGAGGAAAGAAAGGACAGTGTAAGTATTGGAAAGGAAGAAGTAAAATTGTCATTGTATGAAGGTAACATGTATATTTATTTAAAATCTAAATGAAATCTTCTGAAACTGATAAAAGAATTTAGAAGGGTTACCTATTTTAAAAGTCAATATATAGTAAGCATTAGTTGCTCAGTCGTGTCCAACTCTTTGCAACACCATGGGCTGTAGCCCTCCAGGCTCCTTGGTCCACGGAATTCTCCAGGCAAGAATACTGGAGTGGGCTGCCATTCCCTTCTCCAGGGGAATCTTCCTGACCCAGGGATCAAACCTGGGTCTCCTCCATTGGAGGTGGATTCTTTACAGTTTGAGCCACCAGGGAAGCTGCATAATACAAAAAATTATATCCGAAAGGTCAAGCAGCACAGAATTTAATAAATATTTAGAAGAATCCAACAGTTAATAATAGAAAACTCTAGCAAGATTCTACTTTTGTGTAAGTATAAGATTATCATACAGAAAACTTCTTCTATTAAAATATCTTCTAGAAAGGGAAGAAACTATAAGGAAACAGACTATGTCAGAGAACTAGATAAGTGCACTCCTTTTACTAATTAGAGACAGACTCAGTAAGTAACATGTCCAAAACATATCTCAATGGTGGAAGCAAGACTGATTCCTGAACCTGACTTCAATTCTGGGCTCTGGTTTACCATATCTGTGTTCTCTCATTTTATGACCTAATCATATTATTCATTCACTAAAATTTTACTTTAAATTTGGAAAATTAACAAGTAAGGAAATGTCATCTACCCAACAACTCCCTAATTTTTCTAAAAAATGAGTGTAACAAGAACAGAATGCAGTTCATAACATTAGAACGCTTGCTTAGCTTCATTAAGGTCAGAACTTTACACAGGAAAAAGTTCACTTAACACAGAATTTGCTTTGGCCAACAGAAACCTTATATAAAACTCACAAAATTTAAAACCTCTTGAATATATATCATAGTGACTTCATATGTTGTGAAAGGGTTTTCTGTAATCTTGACGTTTTCTTTCAGACTGCCAGTTTTCCTGTTTTAGCTGCCTAATAAGAGCTTCCAAAGACTTCAGTCTCCCTAAAGATATATAGGAATGAGTTGTATTTTTATGTATTAAAAGAAAATTCTAGAAATGACATTTTAAAAAATATTTCATTCACAATAGGATCAGGTTGTTAGTTGCAAACAAGAAAACTAACTTCAGAGATTGGGTCGCTCATGTTGATGGCAAGTTTCTAGGAATAATGGTTTAAAATCATGTAGCATCTTCTTATTTTACACTGACTGATGAGTGGATAAAGATGTGGTACAGAGAGAACAAGATGGTGGAGGAGTAGGTGATGTGGAGTGCATCTCTCTCCATGGATACATCAGTAACACACCTTCAGATGCAGAAGTGCAGGCAGAACACCAGCTGAGACAGGCAGGAGGACCTGACCAGCGGAAAGAATATATAGACCCACGCACAGCTCGGTAGGGCGAAGGAACTAGAGGGAAAAACAGGAGTGTTAGTAGGACTGGACCTGCCCTCAGTAGGTGGGGGGACTGAAGCAGGCGTCCAATCCCCACATCGCGGCAATTGTCTGAGTCAGAGGAGAAACATTTAAGGCTGAGAGTGAAACAGCTGAGCTGCTGCAGCCTAAGTGGAATGAGAAGCAGACAGTCCTTGCCACAGGCATGCACACCCTGGGCAGGGACACAGGTCTTCTGGAAGGTGCAGCGGCTGGGAGCTGGAGTTTAGGGATCGTGGAGCAATCCCAGTGCGAGGGCTGCTGTTGACTGTGGAGAGAAGGATCCAGGGGATGTGAGGGAGGAGATTATGGTGGAAATGCCTGTGGAGGAAAGCCAGGCACCATGGAAGCAAGGCGATACTGCTGAGTCACGCGTAGGGGGTGGAGCCATCACCATGGCCTCTCTCCCCCCACAGGCCAGCATTGGCAGCTGCACAATAGAGGGGCTGGCCCATCAACCGCCTGGCGCACTGAACTACAGAGTAGAACCCCAGCCAAGGGGCCCCTCTATGTACCTGATGCGCCAAACAACAGAGAAGGACCTCAGGCAAGGGAGCCCTCTAAGTGCCTGAACAAGTGGAGCTATAGAGAAAGACTGGCCAAAGAGGCCTTCTGCTTGCCAGCTACAAGAGGCTGGAAAAAAGACACTGATAGAACTATAATTCCTTTGGTGGAGGCAGTTTGTGTCCCTGCACACGTGGTGCCACCAGGTTCCCTGCAAGCCAAGCAGCTGCGCCACCTTCATGCTCAATCCTCACTGGGGCAGAGCTGCCACAGGCAAAAAGAGACTTACATCTATGCGCACAGGTTCTCCTCCATCATGTCCAACTATTTGCGACCTTGTAGACTGTGGCCTTCCAGGCTTCTCTGTCAGTGGAGTTCTCTGGGCATGAATACAGGAGTGTATTGGCCAATACTTGTTGCCATACCCTTCTAGACCGAAGCAGCTGCACCACCTCCACACCTGGCCCTCACTGGGGTGGACCCAAGTCCTCCAGGGCAGCCTCAGGAGCAAACCCCAGTGGACGACACACATGCAGAGGTGGAATATATGAATGAACATTGAGAGCTCTACAAAAAAAAATGCACCAGCTTTGATAGCTGTGGACATTGGAGACAAGAAGACACAGGAGTAGAACCAGATTAGAATCTGAACTGCCCCCACAGCCGGTCCAGAGATCAGCAGTGTTGGAGGGCATTCCAGGGAGGTGAGGTGGACTGTGACTCCCAGCATGGGAAAGGACTCTGACAGCAGTGACTCAAGAAAAATATTTATTATTTTTGTGTTTTGTCTTGTTCTGTAGATTCTTCTGGATTTTTTTTAATTTTCCTTTTTTTTCTGATTATCTCCCCCCCCTCACCCCCCATTGTAGTTGTCAGTTTTATTGGCACTATGAAATCTAATTAAGCTTTTGAGCTTTTTCCCCCTCAGTCACATTTTGTATTGTTGTTATAAATCTCTGTCTCTACGTTGGCCTTTTGCATTTCTGTGGAGTTTTCCTTCTTTTATTTTTTTCTTCTTCCTTTTTCTCCCTTTTCTCTTTTTTTATTTTAATTTTTTAAACCTATTATGAGTTTTTCTACATTTATTCCATTGTTTGCTTTTCTTACTGTTCTTTTCCCCTTGCAGTTAATCTTTAATGTATATAAGTCTTCTTTATCTACCTCTATTTAACTTTGCATATGTATTCTTTCTATCCTTTCCTCTCAATATATTTATTAGTTTTGTTTTCATTGCTTTATTCCCCTTTTGGCACCTTGCTTTAGTTTTGTTTTCCAGTTTGTGTTTTGGTTAGTTTTGCACTTAACTGACAGATACAATTTTTTGGTTTCTGTTGTTTGTTGGGTCAATTTATTGTAATTTATTTTGTTGGACTGTTTTGATTTTGCTTACGAATATGTGTATATTCAGTCACACTTTTTATTGTTGTTATAAACCTCTGCCTCTACATTGGGCTTTTGCAGTTCTGTGGAGTTTTCCTTTTTTTTCTTCTTCTTCTTTAAATTTTAATTTTAAAAAACCTATTACTAGTTTTTCTACACTTATTCCTTTGCTTGCTTTTCCTATTGTTCTTTTCTCCTTGCAGTTAATCTTTAATGTATATAAATCTTCTTTACCTACCTCTATTTAGCTTTGCCTATCTGTTCTTTCTTTCTTGCCTTTCCTCTCAACTTATTTGCTAGGTTAGTTTTTCTTGCTTTATTCCCCACTTGGCACCTTGCTTCAGTTTTGTTTTCCAGTTTGTGCTTTAGTTAGTTTTGTTCTTAACTGGTACATATAATTTTTTATTTCTTCTTCTTCTTCTTCTTTTTTTTTTTGCCAGGTCAATCTACTGTAGTTTATGTTTGTTGGACTGTTTTGATTTTGCTTGTGGGTATATATGTATATGTGTATATTCCATATTCCATTATTTTAATTATTATTTGCCTGATTTTGCAACTGCCATTTGTGTGAGGTTCATCTTTGGTTTCTCATTCTTGGGTATTTCTTTTAATCTCACTTAATGCCATAACAAACCACTAGTGGAATCTTCATTTCTGACCAGAGATCAAGCCCTGATCTCCCTGATCTCTTGGAGCACTGACTCCAAGACCCTAGACTACCAGAGAACTAATCCTAGGGAGTATCAAATAGTGAGAACTCACACAAAGGAAACCACTTGAATTCAAGACCTGGCATCACACCCAACCACCAGTAGCACCCTGTGCAAGACACCTCATCTAAACAACAAACAAAAGAAAAATACAAACCCAATCATCAGCAGACAGGATTATCACCTCACTCAGCCTTGCCCATCAGAGGAAAAACTAAACTAAAAAACAAAAACAAAAACAAAACAAACCTCAGCACAAATCTCACTCTATTTTGAAGATTATACAAACCCTTTTGTGAAGCTTACGCAAACCACTGGACCAACTTTAGGAGGGCAGACACCAAAAGAAAAAAAGAATTCAACCTTGAAGTTTGGGAAAAGGAAACCTCAAACACAGTAAGGTAAATAATAATGATAATGAAAAGGCAGAGAATTACCACACAAATGAAGGAACAAACTAGCAATACAGACATCTAAATAAATGAAGAGGAAATAGGCAAACTTTCTGAAAAATAATTCAGAATAATGATAGTAAAGATGATTTTAAAAAACCTTGAAAACAGAATGGAGAAACAAGAATCAATTAACAAAGACCTAGAAGAATTTAAAAATTAAACATAAGAGGCAAACAACACAATTACTGAAATTAAAAATACTCTAGAAGGAATCACTAGCAGACTATCTGAAGCAGAAGAACAAATCAGTGAGCTGGAAGATAAAATGGTGGAAACAATTTCTGAAGAGCAGAATAAAGTAAAAAGAATGAAAAGAACTGAGGATAGTCTGAGACCTCTGGGACAATACCAAATGCACTAACAGTCGAATTATAGTGGTTCCAGAAGAAGAAGAAAAAAAGAAAGGGTTTGAGAAAAAATTTTTGAAGAGATTATATTTGAAAATTTCCCCAACATGGAAAAGGAAATAGTCAATTGAGTCCAAGAGGCACAGAGTCCATACAGGATAAACCTAAGGAGAAACATGCCAAGACACATACTAATCAAATGGACAAAGACTAAACACAAAGAATATGAAAAGCAGCAAGGGAAAAGCAACAAGTAACATACAAGAGAAACCCCATACACTTAACAGGTGATCTTTCAGCAGAAACTCTGCAGGCCAGAAGGGAATAGCAGAAAATATTTAAAGTACTGAAAGGGAAAAGTCTACAACCAAGGTTACTGTACCTAGCAAGAATCTCATTCAAAATTGATGGAAAAATAAAAAGCTTTTCAGACAAGCAAAAAATGTTAAGAGAATTCAGTACCACCAAACCAGCTTTACAATAGATATTAAAGGGACTTTATATATTCAATAAATACAATAGAAGAAAAAGATTTACAAAATCAACCCCAAACAATTAACAAAGTGGCAATAGGAACATGCTGCTGCTGCTAAGTCACTTCAGTGGTGTCTGACTCTATGTGACCCCATAGACTGCAGCCCACCAGGCTCCCTCATCCTTGGGATTCTCCAGGCAAGAACACTGGAGTGAGTTGCCATTTGCTTCTCCAATGCATGAAAGTGAAAGTGAAGTCGCTCAGTTGTGTCCAACTCTTAGTGATCCCATGGATTGCAGCCCACCGGTTCCTCCACCCATGGAATTTTCTAGGCAAGAGTACTGGAGTGGGGTGCCATTGCCTTCTCAGAATAGGAACATAAATATCAATCATTACTTTAAATGTAAATGGATTAAATGCTCCAAACAAAAGACACAGACTGGCTGAATGGATACAAAAACAAGACCCATATATATGCTGTCTACAAGAAACTCACTTCAGATCTCAAGACACATGTAGACTGAAAGTGAGAGGATGGAAAAATATATTCCATGCAAATGGGAAGTGAAAGAAATCTGGAGTAGCAATTCTCATATCAGACAAAATAGTCCTTAAAAAAAGATTACAAGAGATAAGGAAGGACAGTACATAATGATCAAGAGGTCAGTCCAAGAGGAAGACATAACAATTGTAAATATCTATGCACCCAGCATAGGAGCACCTCAATACATAAGACAAACACAAACAGACATAAAAGGAGAAACTGACAGTAACATGATAATAGTAGGAGACTTTAACACCCCACTCACACCAACAGACAGATCACCAAAACAGAAAATTAATAAGGAAACACAAGTCTTATATGATACGTTACATGAGATGGATCTCATTGATATCTTCAGGACATTCTGTCCAAATGCAGAAGAATACACCTTAGTCTCAAGTGTGCCTGGAACATTCTCCAGGATAGACCACATGTTGGGTCACAAATCAAACCTCAGTAAATTTAGGAAAATTTAAATCATATCATCATCTTCTCTGACCACAATGAGACTAGATATCAATTACAAGAAAAGAAATGTAGAAAAGACAAATACATGGAGATTAAACAGCATTAAACCAACAGGTTATTGAAGAAATCAAAAGGGAAATCAAAAAATTTCTAGAAACAAATGACAATGTTAATATGACAACTTAAAACCTAAGGGATGCAGCAAAAACAGTTCTAAGACGGAAGGTTATAGCTGTAATCCTACCTCAAGGAACATGAAAAACATCAAATAGACAACCTAATTTTATACCTAAAACAACTGGAAAAAGAAGAACAAAAGCCCCCAAAATTAGCAGATGGAAAGAAATCATAAAGATCTGAGCAGAAATAAATGAAAAAGAAATGAAAGAAACGGTACTAAAGATTAATAAAACTAAAAGCTGGTTCTTTGAGAAGGTAAACAAAATCGACAAGCCTTTAGCCAGACTCATCAAGAACAAAAGAGAGAAGAATCAAATCAACAAAATTAGAAATTTAAAAGGAGAGGTTACACCAGACAGTGCAGAAATACAAAGGATTATAAGAGACTACTATGAACAACTATATGGCTATAAAATGGATAACCTGGAAGAAATGGGAAGATTCTTAGAAAAGTTCAATCTTCCAAAACTGAATCATGAAGAAATAGAAATTATGAACAACCCAATTACAAGCACTGAAATTGAAGCTATGATCAAAAATCTCCCAAAAAACAAAAGCCCAGGACCAGGTGGCTTCACAGGAGAATTCTATTGAATATTTAGAGAAGAGCTAATGCCTATCCTTCCAAAACACTTTCAAAACATTGCAGAGGAAAGAACATTTCCAAACTCATTCTGAGGTCCCCATCACCCTGATACCAAAGCCAGACAAGATAACACACAAAAAAGAAAACTACAGGCCAATATTCAATACACTGACAAACACAGATGCAAAAATCCTGAACAGAATTTCAGCAAACAGAATTCAGCAGCACATCAAAAGGCTAATACACCATAATGAAGTTGGGTTTATTCCAGGGATGCAAGGATTCTTTCGTACATGCAGATCAATCAAAGTGATACACCATATTAACAAGTTGAAAGATAAAAACCATATGATAATCTCAATGGATGCAGAAAAAGCCTTTGACAAAATTCAGCACCCATTTATGATTAAAACGCTTCAAAAAATGGACACAGAAGGAACCTACCTCAACATAGTAAAGGCCATATATGTTAAGTCTACAGCAAACATTATTATCAAAGATGAAAAACTGAAAGCATTCCCCCTAAGATCAGGATTAAGACAAAGGTGTCCACTTTCACCACTATTAATCAACATAGTTCTGGAAGTCCTAGCTACAGCAATCAGAGAAGGAAAAGAAATAAAAGGAAGCCAGATTGGAAAAGAAGAAGTAAAGCTCTCAGTTTGCAGATGAAATAATACTGTACTTAGAAAACCCTAAAGACAGTATCAGAAAATTACTAGAGCTAATCAGTAAATTTAGCAAAGTTGCAGGATACAAAATCAATACACAGAAATCACTTGCATTTCTATATGCTAACAATGAAAAATCAGAAAGAGAAATTAATGAATCAATCCTATTCATTCACCACTGCAACAACAAAATATCTAGGAATAAACTTACCTAAGGAGACAAAAGAACTGTATGCAGAAAATTATAAGATGTTGATGAAAGAAATCAAAGACAAAATAAACAAATGGAGAGGTATTCCATGCTCCTGGGTATAAAAAATCAATATTGTGAAAATGACTATCCTGCCAAAAGCAATCTACAGATTCAGTGCAATCCCTATCAAATTACCAATGGCATTTTTCACAGAACTAGAACAAAAATTTCACAGTTCATATGGAAAGACAAAAGACCTCGAATAGCCAAAGCAGTCTTGAGAAAGAAGAATGGTGCTGGAGGAATCAACCTTCCTGACTTCAGATTATACTACAAAGCTAAGTCATCAAGACAGTATAGTACTGGCACAAAAACAGAAATATAGACCAATGAACAAAGTAGAAAGCCCAGAAATAAACCCATGCACTTATGGGTGCCTTATTTTTGACAAAGCAGGCAAGAATACACAATGGGGTAAAGACAGCCTCTTCAATAAATGGTGCTGGGAAAACCGGACAGCTACATACATGTAAAAGAATGAAATTAGAACACTTCTTAACACCATACACAAAGATAAACTCACAAAGGATTAAAGACCTAAATGTAAGACCAGAAACTATTAAACTCTTAGAGGAAAACAGGCAGAATACTCTATGACATAGATCAAAGCAAGATCCTCTATGACCCACCTCTTATAATAATGGAAATAAAAACAAAAGTAAACAAGTGGGGCCTGATTAAACTTAAAAGCTTTTGCACAGCAAAGGAAACTATAAGCAAGGTGAAAAGACAACCCTCAGAATGGTAGAAAATAATTGCAAATGAGACAACTGACAAAGTATTAATTTCCAAAATATACAAGTAGCTCATACAATACCATACCAAAAAAAAACAAAAACAAAGAAACAACCCAATCAAAAAATGGGGCAAAGACCTAAACAGACAATTCTCCAAAGAAGACATACAGATGTCTAACAAACACACGAAAAGATGCTCAATATCGCTCATTATTAGAGAAATGCAAATCAAAACTACAATGAGATATCACCTCACACCAGTCAGAATGGCCCTCATTGAAAAGTCTATGCTGGAGAGAGTGTGGGAAAAAGGGTATGCCCTTGCACTGTTGGTGGGCATATAAATTGATTCACCTGCTATGGAAGACAGAATGGAGATTTCTAAAAAAAAAAAAAAAAACCAAACAGCTAGAAATAAAACCACCATGTGATCCAACATTCCCACTTCTAGGCATATACCTTGAGGAAAGCAAAACTGAAAAAGTCACATGTACGCCATTGTTCACTGAACACTATTTACAATAGCTAGAATATGGAAGCAACACAGATGTCCATCACATTTATGGCACAAGTGTGCCATAAAAGGAGGGCATTTGAGTCAGTTCTAATTAGGTGGATGAGTCTAGAGCCTATTATACAGAGTGAAATAAGTCAGAAAGAGAAAGATAAATATCATATTCTAACACATATATACAGAATCTAGAAAAATGGTACTGAAGAATTATCTACAGGGCAGCAGTGGAGAAACAGACATTTACTTATAGACATGGGGAGAGGGGAGGAGAGGGTGATGGATGGAAATAGTAACATGGAAACTTACATTACCATATGTAAAATAGAGAGCCAATGGGAATTTGCTGTCTGGCTCAGGAAACTCAAACAGGGTCTTTGTTTCTATCTAGAGGGGTGGGATGGGGAGGGAGATGGGAGGGAGGCTCAAAAGAGAGAGGATGGGTATATATATATATATATATATACATACCTATGGCTGATTCATGTTGTGGTTTGACAGAAAAGAACAAAAGTCTGTATAGCAATTATCCTTGAATTAAACAATAAATTTTTTAAAAAGGAAAAATAAGATGTGTGATACACACACACACACACACACACACACACACACACACACAATGGAATATTATTCAGCCATAAAAAGAATGAAATTGGGTCATTTATAGTGATGTGGATGGATTTAGAGTCTGTCGCACAGAGTGAAGTTAGAAGGAGAAAAATAAATGTATCTCAACACATGTACATGGAATCTGGAAAAATGGCAGAGATGAACCCATGTGCAGGGCAGGAATAAAGAGACAGACATGGTGGATGGGCACGGGGGAAGGGAGGGTGGGATGAGCTGGGGAGCAGCACTGACACACGCACGCCTGCTGCTGTCCAGTCGCTGCATCAGGGCCAACTCTTTGGGACCCCGTGGACCACAGCACGCCAGGCCTCCCTGTCCCTCGTCATCTCCCGGAGTCCACCCAAGCTCAAGTCCATCGAGTCGGTGGTGCCATCCAACCACCTCATCCTCTGTAGCACCCTTCTCCTCCTGCCCTCAATCTTCCCAGCATCAGGGTCTTTCCAAATGAGTCGGCTCTTCGCATCAGGTGGCCAAAGTATTGGAGTTTCAGCTTCAGCATCAGTCCTTGCGATAAATATTCAGAGTTGATTTCCTTTAGGATTAACCGGGTTGATCTCTTTGCAGTCCAAGGGACTCAAAAGAGTCTTCTCCAGCACCACAATTCAAATGCATCAATTCTTTGAAGTTCAGCCTTCTTTACATTCCAATTCTCACATCTGTACATGACTACAGGAAAAAGCATAGTTTTGACTAGAGGGACCTTTGTCAGCAAAGTGATGTCTTTACTCTTTAATACGCCATCTGCATGTGGAAAATAGTTAGCTAGGGGAAAGCTGCTGTATAGCATATGGAGCTCAGCCCTGTGCTCTGTGACCACCTGGAGGGGTAGGATGGAAGGTGGGAGGGAAGCTCAAGAGGGAGGAATGTATGTGCACATATAGCTGATTCACTTTGTTATACAGCAGAAACTAACGCAAAGATTTAAGGAAAGAATGCTCTGAATAAAATCTCAGTTCAGTTCAGTTCAGTTCAGTCACTCAGTCATGTCGACTCTTTATGACCCCATAGACTGCAGTACGCCAGGCTTCCCTGTCCATCACCAACTCCCGGAGTTTACTCAAACTCATGTCCATTGAGTTGGTGATGCCTTCCAACCTTCTCATCCTCTGTCGTCTCCTCCTCCTGCCTTCAATCTTTTCTAGCATCAGGGTCTTTTCAAATGAGTCACTTCTTTACATCAGGTCACTACAGTGAAAATAAAATCATGCAGCAGAACTGCCCTGAAAAGGAGAGGAATTCAACTGCTCCTTCCTCCACTGATGCCAGTTCTGCTCTGGAACTCAACCGTGTGTCTGCCCTTCAAAGCTGAATGATTCTGCCAGAGTCCTCACCAGTGGGGCCTCCCACATGAGGCCACCTTCCTCAGGCTGCTCACTTCTCAACTGAAATCTCATGTGGGTCAATCTGGTGAGTGTTGCCTACGTCAGGTAAATCTGTCCCATGTGCAAAGGACACTGTGAAACAGAGTTTCCTGGGTCCTCTTACTTGAAAAATAGGAATTATCTTGAAAAAAATCTAATAAAATGTATCAAGAACTTATAGAGAAATTAATAAATGTTGCTAAAATAAATTAAAACAGACCTAAATAAATTGAGTAGTACACCATGATCATAGATTCAAAGATTCAGTATTGCTGCATGTAAATTTTACCCCAAATTTATGCTGAGATTTTTGTAATTCCAATCAAAATTCTAACATTTTTGAGTATTCAGCAAGAAGAATCTAAGATTTTTATAAAAGTTGCAAGAATGAGGTAGAGAATTTGTTCTACCAGAAATTGTCTCATTTTAAAACTACAGTAATTAAAAAAGTGTAGTGTAGTTCAGGGAATAAGTAAACAGTCAATGAAACAAAGTGGAGAGACCTGGAATCAGTTTATTAATATAAATAATCTATTAATATAATATAGGCAGAGAAGCCTGGCAGAAGAGGCAGTGCAAATTAAGGGAGCAAGTCAGTCTACACAGTGGGGAAGAACCAATCTGACTTCATACTGCATCTGTGTCTTGTGCTTTAATCTTTGTATTCTGCTGCTTTTGCTACAAGTTAATATGAAGAACATGTCGTCTATGGTTTAAAGTATACATAACAGCCTGTCTCCTGGACCTTGCCTCCAGTGCCTGAGTTGAAGCTAAGATACCTTTGTCTAGCCCACAAGAAACACTGCGACCAGGCTTGCCTGTAAATGGCTGCAGGAAAGAAGAGGCATGCTCTTTTCAGTTTGGTTGGAACCAGAAAATATTTGCAACAGCTTACTGCCTTTTAAACCTTACTCCTTAACCCCTTCTTTCATTGTTCAATAAAACAACAACAACCAGCGGCCAAACCTGAGCAGGATGGTTTTTCAGGCGTTAGTTTACCATCTTCTTGGTTTGCTGGATTTCTGAAAAAGTCACCATTGCTTGTCCCAATAACTTGTTTGTTGGTTGATTAGCCAATCATGGCATGAGCAGTATGAACCTGGACTCAGTAACTTTTACAAGAACTGATTCTGAGACAAGCTTATATTAATATGGATAAAGATGGAATTGTATTCCTCCCTTGTACCATACACAAAGTCAATTCCATGAGAAAGGTGACATTATAAACAATAGAGAATGATTCTTTCAGAAGGTAAAAGGTAAAAAAGAAAAAACTAGTAACAGAGGAAAAGTTTGATATATTGGATCATACTAAATTAAAAGCTGTACCTCAAAAAAGTCATAAAGAGGATAAAAAGGCATTCATGTTACATAAAATCAACAAAATGCTAGAATCCGGAATATATGGCTTCATGGCATGAGCAGTATGAACCTGGACTCAGTAACTTTTACAAGAACTGATTCTGAGACAAGCTTATATTAATATGGATAAAGATGGAATTGTATTCCTCCCTTGTACCATACACAAAGTCAATTCCATGAGAAAGGTGACATTATAAACAATAGAGAATGATTCTTTCAGAAGGTAAAAGGTAAAAAAGAAAAAACTAGTAACAGAGGAAAAGTTTGATATATTGGATCATACTAAATTAAAAGCTGTACCTCAAAAAAGTCATAAAGAGGATAAAAAGGCATTCATGTTACATAAAATCAACAAAATGCTAGAATCCGGAATATATGGCGAACTCCTAAAATCAGTAAGTAAAGAGAGACAATAACCCCATAGAAAAATAGACAAAATTTTTGAACAGGTACTTTTCGAAAGAGGAGACCTGAATGCACAGTAAGCATATGAAATAGTGTTGAACATATCTGTCATCAGGAAAATACAAATTAGGAACAAAACACGGCATATCTTCTCCACTGGCAAAAACGTAAAACGTCTTGCAATACCTAACGGTGGCCAGGAGAGGGAGTGTAAATGTATACCACCACTGAAAAACAATGGAGTGTTTGTGAATTTGAAGATGCCCCACTTCCGGTAATATTCTCTTGCAAAATGTGTGTACATGTGCACCAGGATACACGGTTGTTCGTGACATAAAAAAAACACACATGTACGATTCCTTTACAACAAATTCAAAGACAGGTAAAACTGACTGTTTATTTAGGCTATATATATTGGTCATAAAATGATAAAGAAAAGCATGAAAATGATTGAGACCCAATTTGGAGTAGTTGTTAATTTGTTGGGTGAAGAAGTTTGTGATGAAGTACAAGGGGCTTCTGGAATAAACACTGACAATATTATCTTTCTTAACTAGAGTGGTAGGTATATGAGTTTTTACTTTATAATTGGGGCTTTCCTAGATCTGATAGATAGAGTGCCTGATGAATTATGGAATGAGATTAAAACCAGCTTGAACATCAAGAAGTTCACGGTTCACATAGTGCTGAAGCCTGGCTTGGAGAATTTTGAGCGTTACTTTACTAGCGTGTTAGATGAGTGCAATTGTGCGATAGTCTGAGCATTCTTTGGCATTGCCTTTCTTTGTAATTGGAATGAAAGTTGACCTTTTCCAGGCCTGTGGTTATTAGTCATAGCAAGAGACAAATCATCACAGGGCTATGTGTTGAGAGCCAGGTGGTACCTTCTCATACAGTGAGGTGCCTTACAGGAATGGAACCCTGTTATGAGAAGGCTTTTCTCTTGCATAGAGTTGCTAGTGACTGTCCATCCACAAATGCACATTGGAGGCTATGGTCAGGCCAGTTTATTCTTTCTGGCATAAGGAAAAATTGAGAGAAGTTTTGTGCTCAGATGCTCAGTCATGTGTGACTCTTTGAGACCCCATGGATTGCATCCTACTAGGTTCCTCTGTCCATGGGATTCTTCTGACAAGAATACTAATGTACGGTACTGTTCCCTCCTTCAGGCCATCTTTCCAACCCAGGGATTGACCCATGTCTCTGATGTCTCCTGCATTGGTAGGTGAATTCTTTACCACTAACACCACCACCAGCCCAGGGGCTGACTAAAACAAAAACAAAATTAGTGAAGAGAGGAGTGATTTAAGTGTTTTCACAGTCTGTTATTTTTATCTTTATATTTTACAGTTTACATGTTACCTTAATATAAGCTCTATTCTTTGTATGTGTCATTGTTGTGTAGACTTCTAGACCTTTCGGATCCTAGCTGACATTTACGTCTATTTCACGTAAGGTGCTTGGTGAAGGGAAGACATACTGAGTCTGTCTTCTTTTTGCCTTCAAACTTCTGTATATTGGACAACTCAAGCAGAGATAGTTGACTATATGTGTTTCACGGTAAGAAAGCTTTGGTAAAGTCCTTGTTATTTTTGAAAGTTTTAACTGAAGAAAGTTAAAAAACACTTATAAGTGGTATTTATTTCTACTGCTGTGCAAACAGACCTTCTAGTAGGAAGAGGTATTTGCAATTCTGGAGAGTAGTATTTAAGTTTTCTCTTAGGTTACTATTTTGCAAATAATCTAAAAAATGACATGATCATATAAGAAATGCTGCTATTCACATTTTAGCTACAGATCAAAATGAGATCATTTAGTTGAGTGGCCATCAACGGTTCCATCTAGTCTGTAAAGGGCTCTTTATCACAGGAAGTGTCATTCGTAGGATTGACATTTCCATATGAATTAATGATGATTACTCAGAATTATGACAACATTTAAATTAAGACAGCCTTTATTCTGATTACCTTTTAGGAATATAACATTAATTTTTTACATCTGTCTTTATCCTATTTAACAGGAATTCAGATCCAATTTTATGGTAAATATACCTCTCAAGGCAGATTGGAAAATAAAAATTCTTTCAAGTGTATAGTTATTTGGGGGATCCCAAAATAATTCTTCTAGTGATATTGCAATAATCAAGGACTAATCTAACATTTCTAAATATGGTAAGTAAAGTGAAAGATCTGTTCTTTGAATGAAACAAACAGAAATCATCAGATTTTTTCATTAAAGTTATAGACTAAATGTTTTAGGTTTTGTGAGTCATACACTGTGTGTTACAGCTACTAAAATCTGCTATTGCTGTGCAAATACAGTTACAATATACAATAAGTAATCATGTAAATGAGTAAACATGACTGTGGGAAAAATTTGGTGCCCCCAGATCTAGACCAAATCAATTGCCAGAGTTTATCAAACCCTCATCTAGCATATAGAGAAAATATCTCTGTCTGTATCTCTCTGTAAAGTTTATATATATTTCAAACATTTTATTTAGCATCTTAATTAAATCAGTATCATAGGGCTTATATTGATTAATGTTGACTTAGTTTACTTGAGTTCAGTCACTCAGTCATGTCTGACTCTTTTTGACCTCATGAACTGCAGCACCCTAGGCCTCCCCGTCCAACACCAGCTCTTGGAGTTCACCCAAACTCATGTGCATTGAGTCGGTGATGCCATCCAAACATCTCATCCTCTGTCATCCCCTTCGCCTCCTGCCCTCAATCTTTCCCAGGATCAGGGCCTTTTCAAATGATTCAGCCCTTAGCATCAGGTGGCCAAAGTATTGGATCATGAACTCCTTATTGTCAAATTCAGACTTAAGCTGAAGAAAGTGGGGAAAACCACTAGACCATTCAGATATGACTTAAATCAAATCCCTTATGATTATACAGTAGAAATGAGAAATAGATTTAAGGGACTAGATCTGATAGACAGCATGCTTGATGAGCTATGGATGGAGGTTTGTGACACTGTACAGGAGACAGGGCTCAAGACCATCCCCATGGAAAAGAAATGCAAGAAAGCAAAATGGCTGTCTGAGGAGGCCTTACAAATAGTTGTGAAAAGAAGAGAAGCAAAAGCAAAGGAGAAAGAAAAGATATAAGCATCTGAGTGCAGAGTTCCAAAGAATAGCAAGGAGAGATAAGAAAGCCTTCCTCAGTGATCAATGCAAACAAATAGAGAAAAACAAAAGAAAGGAAAGACTAGAAATCTCTTCAAGAGATACCAAGGGAACATTTCATGAAAAGATGGGTTCAATAAAGGACAGAAATGGTCTGGACCTAACAGAAGCAGATGATATTAAGAAGAGGTGGAAAGAATACACAGAAGAACTGTACAAAAAAGATCTTCATGACCCAGATAAATCACTGTGGTGTGATCATTCATCTAGAGCCAGACATCCTGGAATGTGAAGTCAAGTGGGCCTTAGGAAGCATCACTATGAACAAAGCTAGTGGAGGTGATGGAATTCCAGTTGATTTATTTCAAATGTTGACTTAATATTAATTAGCTTATATCTATTTGTAAGGTGTACATGCTGAGTCACTTCAGTTGTGCCCACCTCTTTGTGACCCTGTGGACTGAGGCTCCTTTATCCATGGGATTCTCCAGGCAAGCATACTGGAGTGAGTTGCCATGCCCTCCTCCAAGGATTTTCTTGACCCAGGAATTGAACCCATGTCCTTTACCTCTCCTGCATTGGCAGGTGGGTTCTTTACCACTAGTGCCACCTATGAAGCCCATCCATTTTCAATATATGCCTGCAAAGAGTCTAGTATGACTGAGTTTACTGAGCATGCATGCACACATATGCACACAGCATGTCTGTGTATCCATTTGTAATATATAATTCAAATTAAATATCATTATGGATATTTTGAAAATAGGTTACCTAGACCAAGATTTAAGGATAAGTCAAAGAAAAATGATTCAGCCACTTGTTAAAATAGCAAGGAAGATTCATTTATGACCATTATAATAGAGGAGAGGCTATTGCAATAGGGGAAGAGACTTAAATCAACACTTAAGAGCATAGACACCTGGGGATTTAGAGCCATGAAACAGAGTGTGAGGCACAGTAGATGGAAAATTACTAAGATGACAAATCAAGGGTAATGAGTACAGTGACTTAGCAGGATTCTTACTAAAGACACTACAAGGTTAAGGTCTAGGAAGAAGAGGGGTCATAGGAGCCTAACTAAATTTCGGTCAGAAAGAAATCTTTGTCAGTAGTGCTAAATGATTTTCTAAATCTGATTATACACATGGACATCACCAGATGGTCCACACCGCAATCAGACTGATTATATTCTTTGCAGCCAAAGATAAAGCTCTATACAGTCAGCAAAAACAAGACTGTGAGCTGAATATGGCTCAGATCATGAACTACAAATTGCCAAACTCAGACTTAAATTGAAGAAAATGGGGAAAACCACTAGACCATTTAGGCATGACCTAGATCAAATCCCTTATGACTATACAGTGGAAGTAAGAAATAAATTTAAGGAACTAGATCTGATAGACAGAGTGCCTGATGTACTATAGACAGAGGTTCATGACATTGTATAGGAGACAGGGATCAAGACCATCTCCAAGAAAAAGAAATGCCAAAAAGTAAAATGGCTGTCTGAGGAGGCCTTACAAATAGCTTTGAAAAGAAGAGAAGCAAAAAGCAAAGGAGAAATGGAAAGATATGCCCATTTGAATGCAGAGTTCCAACGAATAACAAGGAGAGATAAGCAAGCCTTCCTCAGGGATCAGTGCAAAGAAATAGAGGAAAACAATAGAATGGGAAAGACTAGAGATCTCTTCAAGAAAATTATATACCAAGGGAACATTTCCTGCAAAGATGGGCTCAATAAAGGACAGAAATGATAATGGACCTAACAGAAGCAGAAAATATCAAGAAGAGGTGGCAAGAATACACAGAAGAGCTATACAGAAAAGATGTTCACAACACAGATAATCATAATGCTGCTGTGATCATGATCACACTCAGCTAGAGCCAGACATCATGGAATGTGAAGTCAAGTTCATCACTATGAACAAAGCTAGTGGAGGTGATGGAATTCCAGTTAAGTTTTTTCAAATCCTGAAACATGATGTTGTGAAAGTGGTGCATTCAATATCCCAGCAAATTTGGAAAACTCAGCAGTGGCCACAGGACTTGAAAATGTGAGTTTTCATTCCAAGCCCAAAGAAAGGCAATTCCAAAGAATGCTCAAACTACTGCACAATTGCACTTATCTCACACGCTAGTAAAGCAATACCCCAAATTCTCCAAGCCAGGCTTCAACAGTACGTGAACAGAGAACTTCCAGATGTTCAAACTCATTTTAGAAAAGGCAGAGGAACCAGATATCAAATTGCCAGCATCCACTGGAGCATCAAAAAAGCAAGAGAGTTCCAGAAGACATCTATTTCTGCTTTATGGACTATGCCAAAGCCTTTGACTGTGTTTCAATAAACTGAAAAATCCTGGAAGAGATGGGAATACCAGACCACCTGACCTATTTCTTGAGAAACCTATATACAGGTCAGAAAGCAACAGTTAGAACTGGACATGGAACAACAAACTGGTTCCAAATAGGAAAAGGAATACGTTAAGGCTGTAGACTGTCATCCGACTTATTAACTTAAATGCAGAGTACATCATGAGAAATGCTGGGCTGGATGAAGCACAAGCTGAAATCAAGATCGCCAGGAGGAATATCAATAACCTCAGATATGCAGATGACACCACCCTATGGCAGAAAGTAAAGAAGAACTAAAGAGCCTCTTGATGAAAGTGAAAGAGGAGAGTGAAAAACTTGGCTTAAATCTCAACATTCAGAAAACTAAGATCATGGAATCCCATCCCATCACTTCATGGCAATAGATGGGGAAACAGTGCAAACAGTGGCTGACTTTATGTTTTTGGGCTCCAAAATCACTGCAGATGGTGACTGCAGCCATGAAATTAAAAAATGCTTACTCTTTGGAAGGAAAGTTATGACCAACCTAGACAGCATATTAAAAAGTAGAGACATTACTTTGCTGACTAAGGTCTGTCTAGTCAAGGCTATGGTTTTTCCAGTGGTCATATATGGGTGTGACAGTTGGACTATAAAGAAAGCTAAGTGCTAAAGAATTGATGTTTTTCTACTATGGTGTTGGAGAAAACTCTGAAGAGTCCCTTGGACTGCAAGGAGATCCAACCAGTCCATTCTAAAGAACTCAGTCCTGAGTGTTCATTGGAAGGACTGATGCTGAAGCTGAAACTCCAATACTCTGGCCAACTGATGTGAAGAGCTGACTCATTGGGAAAGACCTTGATTCTGGAAAAGATTGATGGCTGGGAGGAAAAGAGTTGACAGAGGATGAGATGATTGGATGGCATCCCTGATTCAATGGACATGGGTTTAGGTGGACTTCAGAAGTTGGTGATGGACAGGGAGGCCTGGCATGCTGCAGTTCATGGGGTCATAAAGAGTTGGACATGACTGAATGACTGAACTAAACTAAATTGATAAATGGAAAAATAAATTGAGAAGTATTAAAAAGAATATTGTAGTAGAGGAAAAAATTTATTAAGATCCTTCAGTGGGATGAATGCCATATTATTTTACTCTGCAGAAATTATAAACCAATGAATACTAGTTCTCCCAAATCACCACCAAAGTAACCTTATATACATGAAGAAGCAGAGATGAGTTTGTTGCTTACTTGATAAAGAAGTTCTTGCCCACTTGATGGTGGGTACCATATTCTCCAAAGGGAATGGCAAATGAGAGGTGTTTTTTATGAGGTTTGGGGGGGGGATGTGGTTTTACAGGTCTTTCAATAAGTAGCATTGATTATTACTGGTTGAAATTTTGTGTTGGAAATGTTGGGGACTAGTGAATTTTAGAAGGTGAGAGCTTGAGGGAAGATCTTGAATATTAAACAGTCATTTGGTTGAGTTATATATTGTTCTGAGAAAGAAATGTTTACTTTAGTGAGCATTAGTTGTGTAGTTTATTTTTCAAATAAATGGGTTTTCAGAAAGTTCCGGAAAAACTAAAATGATGAGGATATATGCAACCCCATTTTCCTGGTAAGAATGTTCTGAAATATTAAAGGCTTATAAATGCAGACACTTGAAAAGTAAAATCATGTTAATGTACACTGTGGAATATATGTGTATGCATAGTTTCACTTCTGAAAGGAACAAGAGATAAAGAGTTTCTGGAATTCATAAAGTAACTGAAAACCCAAAATAAACACATTAAAATTGAATAAAAATAGACAGTAGAAATATTTGAAAGAAATTATATGATTAAATATTAAATGATTCATATAGGAGCACAGAAAAGAGATATACAGAGTGAAGATGTTAGAAGTGCTGAGGATCTAACAATGCTTTGGGAAAGATGAAAATTGTGGACGGGACTTGGTCTTTGGATACTGGATATCATAAGCAAAATAGAGTGGGAGTGAAGAAAGACTTGTTGATAACTCTCAACAATAGATGATCAGGGTTTTTTTCAAAAATAGAGATCAGGAGATAATAAATAGGGAAATATACGCTGAAGCCACTCAAGTGAGTAACCTGAGTGCAGTGATTGTTTTCCAACCATATGAGAGAATTCCAAGTGTTCTTTAGGTTGTTATACTATGTTATGGGGATAAACTACAGGCATAAAGAACACTGAAGAAACAAAAACAATCCTCCAAATGAGAGGTCATAAGTCACAATATTAATATAGGAGTTGACGAGAAAGAGAAGATGTAATGAACTTATATGTGTATATATATGCATACACACACATATGTGTATGTCTGCTATGTTGTATGTATCTGCAAGACATGTATGTTATCCAGCATAGAACTGGAAATATAAAGCCAACATACAGGAGAGGTCAGGGCTCTAAAATTTAGAAAATCAATTTTGGAAGTTTTGAAGTTTCCTAAGTAGCTCAGTGGTCAAGAATCTGCCTGCCAATTCAGGGGCTATAGGAGACATGATCCCTGGGTCCAGAAAATCCCCTGGAGGAGGAAAGGGCAACACACTCCAGTATTCTTGCCTGGAAAATCTCACGGCAGAGGAGCCAGGCCTGCTATGGGATTACAATGAATGGGATATGACTTAGCGACTGAGCACACACAAGTAGAAATGACCACTCAGAGAATAATAATCTGGAAACAAAAGAGCTAAGAGTTGAGCTTTGCAGGGTGTCTTTGTTTAGACAACTGTTTGAGTAGAATGTGTAGACATTTTTAAAGAAAGGATTCCAGGCCAAGATAATGGTTCAAAGGCAAAAGAAGATTTCAGAATCCTTCTGTCACACAATGCAAAGTTGAGTAAAGTGGGGATAAGTATCACACCACCCTTATGGCAGAAAGTGAAGAGGAACTAAAAAGCCTCTTGATGAAAGTGAAAGAGGAGAGTGAAAAAGTTGGCTTAAAGCTCAACATTCAGAAAACAAAGATCATGGCATCCAGTCCCATCACTTCATGAGAAATAGATGAGGAAACAGTGGAAACAATGTCAGACTTTATTTTTGGGGGCTCCAAAATCACTGCAGATGGTGACTGCAGCCATGAAATTAAAAGACACTTACTTCTTGGAAGAAAAGTTATGACCAACCTAGACAGCATATTCAAAAGCAGAGACATTACTTTGCCAACTAAGGTCCATCTAGTCAAGGCTATGATTTTCCCTCTGGTCATGTATGGATGTTAGAGTTG
>SJYC01004895.1:0-27647 GCA_006408675.1 Madoqua kirkii | reverse complement strand
CTCCAAAATCACTGCAGATGGTGACTGCAGCCGTGAAATTAAAAGATGCTTACTCCTTGGAAGAAAAGTTATGACCAACCTAGATAGCATATTAAAAAGCAGAGATATTACTTTGCTGACTAAGGTCTGTCTAGTCAAAGCTATGGTTTTTCTTGTGGTCATGTATGGGTGTGAGAGTTGAACTGTGAAGAAGGCTGAGCGCTGAAGAATTGATGCTTTTGAACTGTGGTGTTGGAGAAGACTCTTGAGAGTCCCTTGGACTGCAAGGAGATCCAACCAGTCCATTCTGAAGGAGATCAACCCTGGGATTTCTTTGGAAGGAATGATACTAAAGCTGAAACTCCAGTACTTTGGCCACCTCATGCAAAGTGTTGACTCATTAGAAAAGACTCTGATGCTGGGAGGGATTGGGGGCAGGAGGAGAAGGAGACGACAGAAGATGAGATGGCTGGATGGCATCATGAACTCGATGGACGTGAGTCTGAGTGAACTCCAGGAGATGGTGATGGACAGGGAGGCCTGGCGTGCTGCGATTCACGGGGTCGCAGAGAGTCAGACACGACTGAGCAACTGAACTGAACTGAACTGAGCGCTTTCAAATGAAAGTATTAAAAATATGGAAAGAAGCTATAACTAACAAACATATTTTGAAATACTAATCTATGCTAATAATATAAGAGAGATATATTCTGAATGTCATACAAGGGTAACCTAGATTCCTCCATCAGCATACTCAGTCTTTCTGATGGTGGTTTATTTTTAATTATGTGCTTAGCACAAACTCTCTTAGTCAAATATGACAAATTTCATTTTTTGGTAACAAAAGAAGAAAAGGTGTATTTCAGTCTCACTAAAATTTCCAATAATCTTTTTTTCAGGTTAACCTTGTATTATGTTGGAATAGGAGTTACTGCCTTGATTTTTGGCTACATACAGATTTCATTTTGGGTCATGACTGCAGCACGGCAGACCAAGAGAATTCGAAAACAGTTTTTTCATTCAGTTTTGGCTCAGGACATCAGCTGGTTTGACAGCTGTGACATCGGTGAACTTAATACTCGCATGACTGAGTAAGAGAGTGATGTGCAGTGCATCAACTTTGTTCTTACACGTGGTGTATAAATGACTTAATTTCATGCGTTTTCCTGTTTCAGTGACATCAACAAAATCAATGATGGTATTGGAGACAAGTTTGCTCTGCTGTTTCAAAACATGTCTACTTTTTCTGTTGGCCTGGCAATTGGTTTGGTGAAGGGCTGGAAACTCACACTGGTGACTCTGTCCACGTCCCCTCTTATAATTGCTTCAGCAGCCGTATTTTCTAGGGTAGGTAAGATGGCTAATGCAGTGTTGACTGAAAGCAAGAATGTGAAGATATTTTACTGAGATTGTATAAAAAGAAGGCATTTCTATTTATTTATGCATCCTCAGATAAGAAAGAATATTATATGCCACAAATACTTTTGATTTTGTTCATCATAACCACCTTTCTATCTTCAAGTAATTTGACTACAGTGAAGTCTGGTTTGCACCAATATATCCTTAATATCTCTCTCCATGTTAAGTCTTTGGCAATACTACCAAAGTGTATACCCATTTCCTAGATTGGAGGCACAGTGTACTCTTGAAAGATGGAGTTTTGTTTTGTTTTGGGGTTTTTTGAGTTTAAAATTTTTCAAAGTGAATTGTTCATTACGGAAGTAAAAGCCATAAAATTCACTGAGTTTATTTGTTAGCTATATACAAATTCAACCAAACAAGAACTTTCAGCAATAAAAAATATTCTGTGATTAAAAATTCTTTCACAATAGATTTGGGTGTTTAGACAACAGATCTCTATTTAGTAAATTCTAGTGTTGACCTTATAACCTTTGTAAAAATCTTCATCCTCAGCTTACTAGAAATGAGGACCCCTCAGTAGGAAAATTACCCATGTTACTAAAATCAGAGTTTTAACTTCCCAAGAAGTGAAGTGGACAATGAGTTTAAAAAGAACAGCAATGGGAAAAACTAAAGTCTGCTCTTGTTATTAACTGGTTGCAATAGGAATCAAAGTCAAAGTTATCTAAATGATTGAAGAAATCAGGCTGGGTGGTTTCTAGCATCTTTTAATTCAATTTAATTTGACAAGTATTTATTGAATACTGGATATGTATTGGGCTGGCCAAAAAGTTTGTTTGGGTTTTTCGATAAGATGTTATAGAAAAGCCCAAATGAATTTTTTGGCCAGCCCACCACAAGGTTTTTTTGCTATGTGCAGCTTCCCCTTCAGGGATACATTATAGAAATAGCTATCCTTATTAAGTGAATTTGGTAAATAATAAGGATTAGTCAGTTTATAATACCTTCTGCTTTAGCAAACATCTGAACATGTCTTACATAAAATTGGTTCCAATTCAGTTAGGTTCAGTTCAGTCACTCAGTCATGTCTAACTCTTTGCCACCCCATGAATTGCAGCATACCAGGCCTCCTTGTTCATCACCAACTGCTGGAGTTCACTCAGACTCACATCCATTGAGTCAGTGATGCCATCCAGACATTTCATCCTCGGTCGTCCCCTTCTCCTCCTGCCCCCAATCCCTCCCAACATCAGAGTCTTTTCCAATGAGTCAACTCTTCACATACGGTGGCCAAAGTACTGGAGTTTTAGCTTTAGCATCATTCCTTCCAAAGAAATCCCAGGGCTGATCTCCTTTAGGATGAACTGGTTGGATCTCCTTGCAGTCCAAGGGACTCTCAAGAGTCTTCCCCAACACCACAGTTCAAAAGCATCAATTCTTCGGCACTCAGCCTTCTTCACAGTCCAACTCACACATCCATACATGACCACTGGACAAACCATAACCTTGACTAGATGGACCTTTGTGGGCAAAGTAATGTCTCTGCTTTTGAATACACTATCTAGGTTGGTCATAACTTTTCTTCCAAGGAGTAAGTGTCTTTTAATTTCACGGCTGCAGTCACCATCTGCAGTGATTTTGGAGCCCCAAAAAACAAAGTCTAACACTGTTTCCATTGTTTCCCCATCTATTTCCCATGAAATGATGGGATCAGATGCCATGATCTTTGTTTTGTGAATGTTGAGCTTTAAGCCAACTTTTTCACTCTCCACTTTCCAATTATGTGGAGTGTATTTTGAAAGTGGATTGATTTGTTATGTGAGCAAGCCACAGTTACAGATTCACAACCCTAAGGACCATTTCCCTGCTTCCTTTCACTGAACTGTTATGTTAATTACTAAATTAAATCCTTCACATATTAAAAGAATAGTGAGATATATAATAGAGAAAAAGGCACATGCTGATTAAAAATTTTGAGAAATCAAGTAAACTTGACTAATATTACCAAGAAATAGTCTCTCTCTCTCTCTCTCTCTCATTCCTCTTCTTGTTACAACTCCCTAAGTCACCCTTGGGAAGTCTTTTTCTTTTTTATTTTTTACATAGTAAGAAATCAAATCGAGTCAAATCAAGCACACTAATTTCCAAAATACACTTAAGAAGAACCATGTCCCTAATATTCTTCTCCAAATCAAATTTTTCCAAACTGTATTGAGATAGATACTCATTTTCTAAGCTTTTAAAAATATAGAGAAAAAACAGTGAAGCTCCATTAGAAGGAAAAACAGAGATTTAGACTCTAGGTTATGATAAGCTAAGCTTATTCACGGCTGTGAGATTCTAAAAAGTCAGTATCTGTCATCATTGATTTCCTTCTTTGCAAACTGACTGGGTTAGAATGTTATAAAGTATCTTTTCAATAGTAAAATTTTGTCATTCTAGATTCTACTTGAATTAAATTCTCTGCACATTGGTACAGGTTATTCTTTTTCTTCTGATAATCAATCACTTTATTTTTTATTGGGGTATAATTTACAATATTGTGTTAGTTGAAGGTGTACAACAAAGTGAATCTGTTATGCATATACATATATCCATTCTTTGTAGTGTCTCTTCCTATATAAGCCATTACAGAATGTTGAGTAGACTTCCCTGTGCTCTACAGTAGTTCCTTATTACTTATCTATTATATTTATATATGTTTGTATGTGTCAAACTCAATCTGCTCATTTGTCCCCTTCCCCTTATCCGGGATAGCCAGAAATGTATCTTTTACACCTGTAACTCTATTTCTGTTTTGTAGATAAGTTCGTTTGTAGCTGTCTTTTGGATTCCACGTGTGATATCATATGGTATTTGTCTACCCTAAGTTATTCTTAGGTTAACTGTGGTCTTTGTTTATTACAGATAGTTATTTCATTATCCAGTAAGGAATAAATGCCTATTCCAAAGCTGGCGCTGTAGCAGAAGAAGTCTTGTCATCAATCCGAACAGTCATAGCCTTTGGGGCCCAGGAGAAAGAAATTCAAAGGTCTGTTTCTTTAATCATGATAATATACACTTGCTTTTATTTTCCCCTGAGGCTATTTCCACCAGGAGTCAGTGGTCCAACAATGATGGGAACACATCTCTGTCTGACGTCACAGCTGCAACAATTTTTTGGTGGTTGTTTTTTGTTTTGTTAAACAAAATCAGTAATTTTATTATTTGTGTATAAATGTTGCAGCCATATTATAGAAATTCAAGCCATTGAAGAAATATACAGAAGAAAAATAACTCACCTTGTTTCACCCTCTTCAGAAAAGCATAATTAATATTTAGTGACTATCATACCAGGCATCTTTTCACATATATACACAGACATCAGAATAGGGAGGTCAGTGCAAAGATCAATGAAAATTATTCTGCTAAGTGCGAGCCTGCTTTTCACCTTATTCATAACAAAAATAATGACTTTAACTTTTACCTGAAGAAAACTAAATGGAAATGGAATTTGAAGAAATTGTCAAAGTTTAGACAGCAAATCTCTTCCCAGAAATAATCCTCATCCCAAAGTTATTCCTCTAAAGTGAAGAGGAAAATTATGGACTCATTTCATGGCTATAATCTTTGTTTTTCAGCAACTTGTTTCACTTTATCAAGGTTGGAGAAAGAAATGGCAATCCACTCCAGTATTCTTGGCTGGAGAATTCCATAGACAGAAGAGCCTGATGGGCTATAGTCCATGGAGTTGCAAAGAGTCAGCCATGACTGAGTGACTATCACTCAAGACTATTATATTTTGTTGTGTATTTTAAAGGTATACGCAGAATCTGAAAGATGCAAAGGATGTTGGCATAAAAAAAGCTGTTGCTTCAAAACTCTCTCTTGGAGCTGTGTACTTCTTTATGAATGGAACCTATGGACTTGCTTTTTGGTATGGAACCTCCTTGATTCTTAGTGGAGAACCTGATTATACATCGGAACTGTTCTTGCTGTAAGTCTTATTTGAGAACAAAGGTGACTGGCTTAGATCATCTTTTCTTACCTAGTGTTTATTAAAAATTTCTCTTTGCATGATAGTGAATAAAGATGAGTGTTTTAATAAATAAGTATTTGTTTCCTTCAAATGATTTGTATCCACCTTTATAGTTGTATGTTGTCAGGATTTACTGATCCAGTATGATTTAATGTCTTCTAAAGCATGATGCTTTTGAAAGAATCATAATTGAATTCTTCACTGGGAGTTAGAGTCATCTTAATCTAGGATTCAAAAAGACCAGTCTCTTGTAAGACTGTTTTCTTTCCATCTTGCTGAGATAAGAGGGTGCTCTACATTCACCTTGCTAAATGTCTTCTTCTGGAAATATTCTCTAGATTGAACTCTCCTATTATTCCTCTGTCCTTTCAGCTCATAGTAATGTTTAAAACAAACTATATACAGCTATGTTCAACATCACAACTTAGAGTTTTTTAAACTCTTAATGGTTATACTTTAAATTACAATTTTTTCACTTACACTCTTACATTTCAATAATAAACATATCAGCTCAGGGTTAAGAGTCATTTGTCTTGATGAACTAAATGGATCTGGCCGATATACTTTAGTTCTCATTTGGCCTTCCCATTCTATGTAGGTTTCTTTTTTGTCAACTAAAGTCATCTTTTAAAGTTTAGACTTTTAAGACTTTAAGCCATTCATTCATTTCTGGTAAACAAAACTTGAGTTTGAGAAAATTTTAGCACCTTTTTCCTCTTCAATTTATGTTTGATTCTAGGCTTATAACTAACTTGCTAAGCTTTAGCTTCCTCATCTATAAGACAGGGAAACTAGCAATTAGCATGTGAGATTCTTTGCTTATTTGTCTTTTGGCAGAGATGTGTCTGTATGAAAATGGACAACTGTCCACTAATACAAGTAATCAGAAAAGCTGGGGAAGAATAGTACAGCGTCTCTAAGACAGTGAAATCTATAACATCCTTCCCTTTAAAGTTAAGGATTAACCAGCATGCGAGAGAGTACAGCTCACCTCCTCACCTATCCAGGTTCATGTATGGCTAGCAGTCCTCAATAAGCAGATTTTTCTGCTCAGCTTCCCCACAGGTAATAACAAGATGATTAAGGGACAATTAGAAATTGTTCAACATTAATAAAAGGCCAACTGCACTTGGATTAACTAATATTTCCTTTCTGTTTGACAACATCTTCCAATCTTTCCTATCTAATTTCTCTAAAATCCCTCTGAATCTCAACCAAGTATACACTTCATTCTGTTGTCCCTCTTATATAACTGTGAAGGATAAATATTATTTTTTGTTTCTGTAGGTTTTTTTTAGTGTAATCCATAGTAGTTATTGTATTGGAGCAGCAGCCCCTAACTTTGAAACGTTCACTATAGCCAGAGGAGCCGCCTTTAATATTTTCCACATTATTGATAAGGTAAGACTCCCAATTGATGTGAAAGATAGCTATCATTACTGCAAGAAAAAAACCAAAGAACAGGCACACTCGTTGCACTAAAACGAAAAGATGGGCCAAATCCATTGTGACCAATTGGCTATGGAAAGAGGAATTGTTTTAACTCTTCTATAAGGAGATTGTGTCTTATCAAAGCCTTCATATCCAACTCAATGCACTTCTAAAGCAGAAAGGAAAATATTGTAAAAGAAAACACATCTTTAAACTACTTTTAGAATATAGAGAGTGTCAGTTTAGTTTCTGTAAGATTTATAATGCCCTTTTTGTTTTTCCAAGAAACCCACTATAGATAACTTTTCAACAACAGGCTATAAATTGGAATGCATAGAAGGAACTGTGGAATTTAAAAATGTTTCTTTCAGTTATCCATCAAGACCATCTATCAAGGTAAGTAAAATTTAATTATGGAAATGTACAATTTTCTAATATTACTTTCCACTGGCTCAATCACTTCTTAGGATATTGTTTAAGATTAGTCTGACCAAGATTTGGCTACTTTGTTTAGAGATCTGAGGGGAGAGATGGAGATAGAGACACATAGAGAAGAGGAGAAGGAAAGAAGGAAGGATAGATCACAAATGCACAAATAACTCTGCAAAAACTACTTGCATTTTGCAGCCTCTTCTCTGTATTCAACTGGCTAAAGTATTTTCACCTCCCTGGAATTCCTTCACTCTGAATTTGGGAGCACAGCAAAAAATGTCTTGAATTGATGGTGCCATCTATTGGTAGTCCCTGGATATTTTCCCACTCAGCATGGACAACTTGGTGAACTTTTTGAAGTTTCTAATCGGGGGGAATTGTGTATATGTTATGTCTTTCCCTTTTCCCTTCCCTAAAGCCTTTACTACACCAGGTTTTGTGCCTCAGTTTCTGTCTCTTAATTTTACACAAGCACACACACACACACATACACACACACACCACTCAGCAAAAGTGCATCCTTCTCCTTTTATCATTCAGTCTGGGACAATTTCTAGTAAAACTACATCTGTCTGTTCTGTTGTTTTCATCCTTTCATCTTATTAGTGTATGTATCTAAAAATGTAGTTACTGTTAAAGATTGCAAGGAATAATTCCTACTAAAATACCTGTTTTATAGAAAAAGGATGATTTTAAGTGAAATAGGTAAAATTACTAATGCCTTCAATCTTTACTGTCTTTTTTAAAGTGTCCAAATATCCCCCAAATAATTTGCATCAAAAAAAATATCTACCTACTCCTATACCTTATTTTTTCTAGGTCTTTAATTGAAATTATTTTTTTCAAAAATCGCTATTTTAAAAAAATTTTGTTACTCAGTTACCATTATTGGAATAGTGTTGTTTTCCATTATTTTTCTTAATATAAATAGAGCATTTTAATTACATTTTGCAACTACATTTGGATTGGCTTCCTGGAGACTTAAGCAGCAGTTTTGCCAGTACATTGCTTGGTAAAGAGCTCTCTGGGTTTTAAACAACTATTTTTTAAATGAACCTTTGAAACATAGCCTTTTTTGTTAAATTTAAAAATGAATAATTCCGCCCAGAAAAAAAGATCTACCCACTTTAAATAAACAAAATTAGATTCTTTAAAAGAAAGAAGTGAATTCTAGAGTAAAATTGCAGATGGGAGAGGAGGTACTCCCACTGGGTTCCCTTATTTCTCATCTCTTTTAGCGAATTTTTCTCTGCTTGGCCCTTTGAAGGTTTTACCTTTGGTCTCTTTAAAGAGTCTTTTTCTTTACAAATGTGGAGATCAAAGTAAAAGAATTCAAGAGAATATTCCCCTGTTTGGGAGAAATGTAAGCAAAGATAGGTGAGAGTATCTCAACAGGATTACTGTTGTCATTTTGGGAGGGCAGTTTTTTGGAATTTCTCTCATAATGCAGGTTCCAGGACACTAACTGCTGGTAGCAACCTCCAGGTATTGAGAAAAGTATAAAAGTACTTACTCCCCCTAAGTTAAAATGAGATCTACCACTAGAAAAGGAGGCTTTCTAGTGGGGAAATTCTATTCCAGCAAATCCCTAAGAAGTCTGCCAGTTGTTTTACTTTAGAATATATTTTGCAGCAGCGTTAAATATATTCTAAGAAAGAACTTCCTTAAACTACTCACAGAGATATCTGGCAAGGTTTCATTTCTATTGCTGCAAATTAGAAGATAAAACTTTCTCTAAGTTGGTAGTCATGAAATTCATATGAAATATTTTGACTGAAAAGTTGAAAAGTTAAGTACTAAACTTATATCTTCTTTTTATATAGAGAGATGATTGGTTTTTTACTGTTACTTTCCAAAATTGTGTAGGTAATTATACACATATATGAAACAAACATAGCAAGATCTAAGTTTGTTGTTAAGTGCCAAAATTTCTCTGTTTGTAATTATACATTAAATTTCTGAAGATAGGAAAATCATATTCTTACTTATCCTACTTTTATGAATTTCCCTCCCATACATTTCAATAGATTCTGAAAGGCCTGAATCTCAAAATTAAGTCTGGAGAGACAGTAGCCTTGGTTGGCCCCAACGGCAGTGGGAAGAGTACAGCAGTCCAGCTTCTGCAGAGGTTATATGATCCTGATGACGGCTTTGTAAGTGCATCAGTAAGATCATGTAGAGTCCACAAAATGAGATGTGGAAATGCCCACCTGTTACAGAGAACTTACAGCTATGGTCAACTTTTAATTTTTAACAGTGGGGATAGGAGAGAAGTGGAAAATCATATTCTTACTTATCCTACTTTTATGAATTTCCCTCCCATACATTTCAATAGATTCTGAAAGGCCTGAATCTCAAAATTAAGTCTGGAGAGACAGTAGCCTTGGTTGGCCCCAACGGCAGTGGGAAGAGTACAGCAGTCCAGCTTCTGCAGAGGTTATATGATCCTGATGACGGCTTTGTAAGTGCATCTAGTAAGATCATGTAGAGTCCACAAAATGAGATGTGGAAATGCCCACCTGTTACAGAGAACTTACAGCTATGGTCAACTTTTAATTTTTAACAGTGGGGATAGGAGAGAAGCCATATTGTTTTCTCTCTTGCATATTAATTCATTTGGCAAGTATTTATTGAGCACCTACCAAGAGCCAGACATTGTTCTATATGTTGGGAATACACTGCTGAACAAAGCAAAAAAAAATCTCTCTGCCCTCAAGTTTATATTCTAATAAGCAGAGACAGACCGTAAATAAAATCAGTAAATTATATAATGTTAGAAGATAATAAAAGCTGTAGAGAAAAATAACTAGTAATTTGTAATACCAAGAACTTAAGAAGAATTTCAGTCTCTTAAACCATCCCAACAGAATAACATCTGTAGAAAATATTCACTCTCATTTTTTTGCATCATCCATATGTTGCACTTAATTTTTTAACCTGTAAATAGCATAGAAAACAAGACCATGATAGTCACAGAAGCATAATTTGCACTGTTTCTATTCAGTTTTTCAACTGTTACTTTTAAAAGGAAATATACTCTTCTGAAACATAAATTTGACATCTTAAGTCTTTATGTGGAGTATACTGCTGCTGCTGCTGCTGCTAAGTCACTTCAGTCTTGTCCAACTCTGTGCAACCCCATAGATGGCAGCCCACCAGGCTTCCCCATCCTTGGGATTCCCCAGGCAAGAACACTGGAGTGGGTTGCCATCTCCTTCTCCAATGCATGAAACTGAAAAGTGAAGGTGGAGAGTCACTCAGTCATGTCCAATTCTTCGTGACCCCATGGACTGCAGCCTACCAGGCTCCTCCATCCATGGGAATTTCCAGACAAGAGTACTGGAGTGGGGTGCCATTAGGCCTACGCATTCATGCTAATATTGAATAAATTATTGGCTAAGTATCCCGTATATAAAGCAGTTGCATGGAGTACCCATGCCCTGACAGAATACCAGTTGGTGTGAAACACCAGAATTACGATTATCATACCTTGGCTTCTGTCACTGAAATATGTTGGGATAATGGATAATGGCATTATCTATGGGGAATACAATGTTCGTTTAAGATTATTTATAGCAGGGAGTAAGATGAACTTTTACTTTTTCCAGAGGATTGTGGTGTTGAAGGGAAGGAAAGAATTTCCTAGAAAACTGCAGAAGTCACATAAGTCTTAACAAAACTGAAGTGTTTTACATGTGTCTACATAATAACATTTGTGACTCCTAGAGTATATATCCTCATAATACCTAATTTGTGGATCATTTTAGGGCCTGTAGATCATGTTAGCCTTAGTGTTAGGGCTTCCTTGGTGGCTCAGACAGTAAAGAATCTGCCCGTAATGCAAGAGACCCTGGTTCAATCCTTGGGCCGGGAAGATCTCCTGGACAAGGGAATGACTACCCACTCCAGTATTCTTGCCTGGAAAATTCCATGGATAGAGGAGCCTTGCAGGTTATAGTCTATGGGGTAGAGTAGATATTCATATAGTTTGACCAAATTTTATGTCAATTTTTTTAGATTTTGTTAGTTCCCAACTATCAGAAAAAGTCTATTGGCAATGTACTTGCTATACATATTTTATCAAAATATAGTCAGTCTTGTTTTCCTGAAACAACCTGCTTCTCACTAATGTTTTGGAGTAGTAAAAAAGGTTTTAACCCGGTTCAGTGAAAGGCATCACAATGATTCATTCCTTTGGATTTGTAGATCACGGTGGATGGTAACGACATCAGAACTTTAAATGTGCAGCATTATCGAGAACATTTTGGAGTGGTCAGCCAAGAGCCTGTTTTGTTTGGAACCACCATTAATAACAATATTGATATGGACAAGATGGTGTGACTAATGAAGACATTGAGAAAGCAGCAAAGGAAGCAAATGCTTATGATTTTATAATGGAATTTCCCAAGGTAAGTACACTATGTAACCTATTTCTTAGCTTAAACCTAAAGTACTGAAATATTCCAAAATAAGTTAAATAATGATAACATCTACAGAGTAAGGTAAGTGTGATTAATTTTTGCATTGTCCTAGACAAAACAACTATAAATGAAAGAGCATGATAACAACCCAAAGAATACATTGTTGAAAGGTCAATTTTTTAAATGTTTTGTTCTTACTAGTTCTCACTGCTAATGGAAAAGAAAAATAAAGGATATGTTAAAATATAACAAAGAAATATGAAAGAAAATCATCAGTCCACCCTGAGAAATGTGTATCTGCAAAATGTTAATTTGCAAGGCCATCTTGTGGCTAAGAGTGGGAATGTCACAGGCAATGTTAAGATTGGTTCTGTGTTAAGGCAAAGGAAAAAAATTTGCTTTTGAAGTATATATGGAACTACTACTGGAAAAGAAATGTGAATGTATAGTTGGAAAGAGATACAGTAAACTATAATTTGGGGTATTAGGATATATGAGATCCTAATGGAGATTTTCCAGGCAAGAGTACTGGAGTGGGTTGCCATTGCCTTCTCCGTTAAAATTGATAGAGAGCTATAAAAATATTTATATTTCTTAAAGTATCTGTTCATTAGTAGCATTTCATTTTCAGTTTTTCATTTAAGTTTCAATTTCATGCCAGTATCACCTGAAATTATTATGGGGAGCACCTTGTGAAATAAGAAAGGATGATCTGTGAAAGTAAAACACAAATAAAATTCTAACATCCTAGAAGGCAATAAGAACAAAAAAAGTTTTTTAATGACTATATTTTACAAACCACATTCCATAGGTCATAATAATTTTGTTCTTCTGTTTTATTCATAAAATTTTTGTCATGCTATTACCTTCTTTCCCCACTATTTAGGGTCATACTTAGGACAGAAAAATTATTCTTTAAGGCATTCTTTGCCTTATGGTTTGGGAAAACACAAAATTCCTTTCTTTGACCTTCATTCAACACTTTCACTGACTTCCTCAAAAAAAAATGATCTTCAGTTTTCCCCTTGGAATTAAGGAATTTCCTGGTGCCTCTTAAGTCATTTTTTGAAATATGGTATTGGAAAAGACTCTTGAGAGTCTCCTGGACTGTAAGGAGATCCAACCAGTCAATCCTAAAGGAACTCAGTCCTGAATTGGAAGGACTGATGCTGAAGCTGAAACTGCATTGGAAAATACCCTGATGCTAGGAAAGATTGAAGGTAGGAGGAGAAGAGAATGACAGAGGATGAGATGGCTGATTGGCATCACCTAATTGATGGACATGAGTTGGAGTAAGTTCTGGGAGTTGGTGATGGACAAGGAAGGCGGCGTACTGCAGTTCATAGGTCGCAAAGAGTCGAACACAACTGAGCAACAGAACTGAACTGAACTGAAGTCATTCCCTGTAAGTTATGACTTATTTTTACTAAAAGACCAATATTTACACAAAGGTGTTCCTTGCTATAAATCTAATAGCAAATCCTAAAGATTATACAGTGGAAGTGAGAAATAGATTTAAGGGCCTAGATCTGATAGAGTGCCTGATAAACTATGGAATAAGGTTTGTGACATTGTACAGGAGACAGGGATCAAGATCATCCCCACGGAAAAGAAATGCAAAAAAGCAAAATGGCTGCCTGAGGAGGCCTTACAAATAGCTGTGAAAAGAAGAGAGGCAAAAAGCAAAGGAGAAAAGGAAAGATATAAGCATCTGAATGCAGAGTTCCAAAGAATACCAAGAAGAGATATGAAAGCCTTCTTCAGTGATCAATGCGAAGAAACAGAGGAAAACAACAGAATGGGAAAGACTAGCAGTCTCTTCAAGAAAATTAGAGATACCAAGGGAACATTTCATGCAAAGATAGGCTTGATAAAGGACAGAAATGGTCTGTACCTAACAGAAGTAGAAGATAAGAAGAGGTGGCAAGAATACATGGAAGAACTGTACAAAAAAGATCTTCATGACACAGATAATCATGATGATGTGATCACTAATTTAAAGCCAGACATCTTGGAATGTGAAGTCAAGTGGGCCTTAGAAACCATCACTACGAAAAATCTAGTGGAGGTGATGGCATTCCAGTTGAGCTGTTTCAAATCCTGAAAGATGATGCTGTGAAAGTGCTACACTCAATATGCTAACAAATTTGGAAAACTCAGCAGTGGCCACGGGACTGGAAAAGGTCAGTTTTCATACCAATTCCAAAGAAAGGCAATGCCAAAGAATGCTCAAACTACTGTTTTTTTTTTTCTTGTAGTATAGTTTATTTACAATGCTGTGTTAGTTTCAGGTTATAGTAAAGTGAATCAGTTATATATATACAGATATCCACTCTTTTTTTTAAATTTTCAGTTCATGGGTTTTTAATGGCTCAGGCTGGACAAGCCTCAGTAAGCACAGACAACAGAGCTTCCCATTGACCTCACCCTGGCCCACATCATCATAGCTTACAGCCAAACAGTCCATACTAACATGAGGATTAAATGACCAAAGAAGAAAGCCATTTAGTCCTAGTTAATGCTTGTATCAAAACAAACTCAGCTTTCCAGGTATTTGAACTTTCCAAGTATTTGTGCATAAAGCCAAAGGAATAAGAGAGAGACTGAGAAATCTGTATGCAGGTCAGGAAGCAACAGTTAGAACTGGACATGGAACAACAGACTGGTTCCAAATAGGAAAAGGAGTACATCAAGGCTGTATATTGTCACCCTGCTTCACCCAACCTGCCTCTTGAGAAATCTGTATGCAGGTCAGGAAGCAACAGTTCGAACTGGACATGGAACAACAGACTGGTTCCAAATAGGAAAAGGAGTACATCAAGGCTGTATATTGTCACCCTGCTTATTTAACTTCTATGCAGAGTACATCATGAGAAACGCTGGACTGGAAGAAACACAAGCTGGAATCAAGATTGCCAGGAGAAATATCAATAACCTCAGATATGCAGATGACACTACCCTTACGGCAGAAAATGAAGAGGAGCTAAAAAGCCTCTTGATGAAAGTGAAAGAGGAGAGTTCAGAAAATGAATCATGGCCTCCGGTCCCATCACTTTATGGGAAATCGATGGGAAAACAGTGGAAACAGTGTCAAACTTTATTTTTTTGGGCTCCAAAGTCACTGCAGATGGTGACTGCAGCCTTGAAATTAAAAGACGCGTACTCCTTGGAAGGAAAGTTATGACCAACCTAGATAGTATATTCAAAAACATTACTTTGCCGACTAAGGTCCGTCTAGTCAAGGCTATGCTTTTTCCTGTGGTCATGTATGGATGTGAGAGTTGGACTGTGAAGGAGGCTGAGCACCGAAGAACTGATGCTTTTGAACTGTGGCATTGGAGAAGACTCTTGAGAGTCCCTTGGACTGCAAGGAAATCCAACCAGTCCATTCTGAAGGAGATCAGTCCTGGGATTTCTTTGGAAGGAATGATGCTAAAACTGAAACTCCAGTACTTTGGCCACCTCATGCGAAGAGTTGACTCATTGGGAAAGACTGTGATGCTGGGAGGGATTGGGGGCAGAAGGAGAAAGGGACGACCGAGGATGAGACGACTGGACGGCATCACAGACTAGATGGACATGAGTCTGAGTGAACTCTGAGAAATGGTGATGAACAGGGAGGCCTGGCATGCTGCGACTCATGTGTTCACAAAGAGTCAGACACGACTGAGAGACTGAACTGAACTGAAGATAGGATATGTGAGATAGAAGATAGAATGGTAGAAATAAATTAAACAGAGAGGGGAAAAAGATTTAAAAGAAATGAGGACAAACCCAGAGACCGCGGGGGGCACTCTGCAGATAGAGTTGAGGCCGTGGAAGGTCCCTCAGCAAAGCCTAGGGATCCCGAGGAGAGGTGAGCCTGCTGTCCGCTAACCCAGCCCCTTGGCATGTGAAAGACAATCAGACATGACAGGGGTTCCGTTGAAGCAGTTCCATTTTATTGCTGCAAACTCCTAGCTTTTATAGGCAAGCAGGAGGGGTTTAGGAGGGACTTTCCATAGTTGCACCAATCACGTTAAAGGTCAAATTATCACATGCTTCCTATGGTGATCACCATTGTCCATGTGCACGAAAATCATGAGAGCCAATCAAAAACTTTGACAAACATAGACCCCACCCCTATCACTTCTGCCAGGCGGCATCTTAGTTTCCAACCGCTTCCAACCGTAAAGCTAGCCCCCACTCCCTTTTTTTTTCGAGGTTTCTCATTTAAGGCCCCACAAGAGACCTCTGGGACAATGTTAAATGCCCCAACATTCAAATCACAGGGGTCCCAGAAGAAGACAAAAAGAACGACCATGAGAAAATACTTGAGGAGATAATAGTTGAATACTTTCCTAAAATGGAAAAGAGAATAATCACCAAAGTCCAAGAAACCCAAGAGTCCCAAACAGGAGAAACTCAAGGCAAAACACCCCAAGATACATATTAATCAAATTTAAAGAGGTCAAACACAAAGAACAATATTAAAAGCAGCAGGGGAAAAATAACAATTAACACAAAAGGGGATTCCCATAAGGATACAGCTGATCTTTCAATAGAAACTCTTCAGGCCAGAAGGGAATGGCAGGACATACTTTAAGTGATGAAAGAGAAAAACCTACAGCCCAGATTACTGTACCCAGCAAGGATCTCATTCAAATATGAAGGAGAAATCAAAAGCTTTACAGACAAGCAAAAGCTGAGAGAATTCAACACCACCAAACCAGCTCTCCAACAAATGCTAAAGGATTTCTCTAGACAGGAAACACATAAAGGGTGTGTAAACTCGAACCCAAAACATTAAAGTAAATGGCAATAGGATCATACTTATCAATAATTACCTTAAATGTCAATGGGTTGAATGCCCCAATCAAAAGACAAAGACTGGCTGAATGGATACAAAAGCAAACTCCTATACATGCTGTCTACAAGAGACCCATCTCTAAACAAGGGACACATACAGACTGAAAGTGAAGGGCTGGAAGAAAGAATATTTTATGCAAATGGAGACCTAAAGAAAGCAGTAGTAGCAATACTCATATCAGATAAAATAGACTTTAAAAACTTTAAAATAAAGGCTATGAAAAGAGACAAAGAAGGATACTACATGATGATCAAAAGATCAATCAAAGAAGATGTAACAATTATAAATATATATACATTCAACATAGGAGCACTGCAATATGTAAGACAAATGCTAACAAGTATGAAAGGGGAAATTAAGAGCCACACAATAATAGTGGGAGACTTTAATACCCCACTCACAGCTATGGATAGATCAACTAAACGAAAAAAAACAAGGAAACACAAACTTTAAACAATACAATAGGCCAGTTAGACCTAATTTATATCTATAGGACATTTCACTCCGAAATAATGAATTTCACCTTTTTCTCAAGAAATGAATGAAAATGAAAAAACAACAACCCGAAAGCTATAGGACACTATAAAAGCAGTGCTAAGGGGAAGATTCATAGCAATACAGGCTTACCTCAAGAAACAAGGAAAAAGTCAAATGAATTACCTAACTCTACACCTAAAAAAACTAGAAAAGGAAGAAATGAAGAACCCCAGCATTAGTAGAAGGAAAGAAATCTTTAAAATTATGGCTGAAATAAATGCAAAAGGAACAAAATAGACCATAGCAAAAATCAACAAAGCTAAACTCTGGTTTCTTGAGAAGATAAATAAAATTGATAAACCATTAGCCAGACTCATCAAGAAACAAAGGGAGAATAGTCAAATCAACAAAATTAGAAATTAAAATGGAGAGATCACAACAGACAACACAGAAATACGAAGGGTCATAAGCAACTACTATCAGCAACTATAGGCCAATAAAATGGACAACTTGAAAGAAATGGACAAATCCTTAGAAAAGTACAACTTTCCAAAACTGAACCAGGAAGAAATAGGAAATCTTAACAGACCCATCACAAGCATGGATATCAAAACTGTAATCAGAAATCTTCCAGCAAACAAAAGCCCAGGACCAGAGAGCTTCACAGCTGAATTCTATCAAAAATTTAGAGAAGAGGTAACACCTATCCCACTCAAACTTTTCCAAAAAATCGCAGAGGAAGGTAAATTTCCTAACTCATTCTATGAGGCCACCATTACCCTAATACCAAAACCTGACAAAGATGCCACAAAAAAATAAAACCACAGGCCAATGTCACTGATGAACACACATGCAAAAATCCTTAACAAAATTCTAGCAAACAGAATCCAACAATGTATTAAAAAGATCATACATCATGACCAAGTGGGCTTTATTCCAGGGATGCAAGGATTCTTCAATATCTGCAAAGCAATCAGTATAATATACCACATTAACAAATTGAAAGATAAAAAACCATATGATTATTTCAATAGATGCAGAGAAAGCCTTTGACAAAATTCAATATCCATTCATGATAAAAACCCTCAAGAAAGCAGGAATAGAAGGAACATACCTCATCATAAAAAAGCAATATATAACAAACCCACAGCAAACATCTTCAATAGTGAAAAACTGAAAGCATTTCCCCTGAAGTCAGAAACAAGACAAGGGTGCCCACTCTCACCACTACTATTCAACATAGTTTTGGACGTTTCAGCTGCAGCAATCAGAGAAGAAAAAGAAATAAAAGGAATCCATATTGGAAAAGAAGTAAAACTCTCATTGTTTGCAGATGACATGATCCTCTACATAGGAAACCCTGAAGATTCCACCAGAAAATTACTAGAGCTAATCAATGAATATAGTAAAGTTGCAGGATATAAAGTTAACACAGAGAAATCCTTTGCATTTCTATGCACTGAGAAAGCAGAAAGAGAAATTAAGGAAACAATTCCATTCACCATTGCAACGAAAAGAATAAAATACTTAGGAATATATCTACCTAAAGAAACAAAAGACCTATATATAGAAAACTATAAAACACTGGTGAAAGAAATCAAAGAGGACACAGATACATGGAGAAATATACCATGTTTTGGACTGGAAGAATCAATATGGTGAAAATGAGTATACCGTCCAAAGGAGTCTATAGATTCAATGCAATCTCTATCAAGCTATGAATGGTATTTTTCAGAGAACTAGAACAAGTAATTTCAGAATTTGTATGGAAATACAAAAAACCTCGAAGAGCCAAAGCAATCTTGAGAAAGAAGAATGGAAATTGAGGAAGCAACCTGTCTGACTTCAGGTTATACTACAAAGCCACAGTCATCAAGTCAGTATGGTACTGGCACAAAGACAGAAATATGCATCAATGGAACAAAATAGAAAGCCCAGAGATAAGTCCACACACCTCTGGACACCTTATCTTTGACAAAGGAGGCAAGAATGTAAAATGGAGAAAAGACAATCTCTTTAACAAGTGATGTTGGGGAAACTGGTCAACCACTTGTAAAAGAATGAAACTAGATCACCTTCTAACATCATATACAAAAGTAAATGCAAAATGGATTAAAGATCTAAACGTGAGACCAGAAACTATAAAACTCCTAGGGGAAACATAGGCAAAACATTCCTTGACATAAATCACAGCAGGATCTTCTATGACCCACCTCCCAGAGTAATGGAAATAAAAGCAAAAATAAACAAATGGGACCTACTAAACTTAAAATATTTTGCATAACAAAGGAAACTATTAGCAAAGTGAAAATACTGTCTTCAGAATGGGAAAAAATAATAGCAAATGAAGCAATGGACAAAGAATTAATCTCAAAAATATACAAAAATATGTATACAAGCAACTCCTGCAGTTCAATTCCAGAAAAATAAATGACCCAATCAAAAAATCAGCTGAAGAACTAAACAGACATTTCTCCAAAGAAGACATACAGATGACTAACAAGCACAAGAAAAGATGCCCAACATCACTCATTATCAGAGAAATGAAAATCAAAACCACAATGAGGTACCATCTCAAGCTGGTCAGAATGGCTGCTATCAAAAAGTCTACAAACAATAAATGCTGGAGAGGGTGCAGAAAAAAGGGAACCCTCTTACACTGTTGATACGAATGCAAACTAGTACAGCCACTATGGCAAACAGCATGGAGATTCCTTTAAAAATTGGAAATAGAACTGCCATATGACCCAGAAACCCTACTGCTGGACATACACACCAAGGAAACCAGAATTGAAAGAGACACATGTACCCCAGTGTTCATCGCAGCACTGTTTACAATAGCCAGGACATGGAAGCAACCTAGATGTCCATCAGCAAACGAATGGATAAGAAAGCTGTGGTACATATACACAATGGAATATTACTCAGCCATTAAAAAGAATACATTAGAATCAGTTCTAATGAGGTAGATGAAACTGGAGACAGAGTGAAGTAAGCCAGAAAGAAAAATACCAATACAGTATACTAACACATATATACAGAATTTTTAGGAAAATGGTAAAAACAACCCTGGATGTGAGACAGCAAAAGAGACACAGATGTATAGAACCATCTTTTGGACTCTTTGGGAGACAGTAAGGGTGGGATGATTTAAAAGAACATTGAAACATGTATATTATAATATGTGAAACAGCTCACCAGTCCAGGTTCCATGCATGAGACAGGGTGCTGAGGGCTAGTACACTGGGATGACCCAGAGGGATGGGATGGGGAGGGAGACGGGAAGGGGATTTAGGATATAGACACATGTACACCCATGTCTGATTCATGTCAATGTATGACAAAAACCACTACAATGTTGTAAAGTAATTAGCCTCCAATTAAAATAAATTAAAAAAATACTTACATGTGTCAGGCATTGCTCTACACACCTTACATACATTAATTAATCTTCAGATCCACCTCTGAGATGCATATACTATTACTGTTTTAATTTTACAGATGAGGAAACTGTGGTCATTAAGAAGCTAAGTAATTTGTCCAAGATAATAAAGCTGGCTTTGCTTCTACTAGCTCTCTACCACTTCTGTCCTTTATTGTGCACATCTTTGGGTGAAATGTTCCCTTGGTATTTCCACTTTTCCTGAAGAGATCTCTATTCTTCCCCCTTCTATGTTTTCCTTTGTTTTTATGCATCGTTCACTGAAGAAGACCTTCTTGTCTCTCCTTGCTCTTCTTTAGAACTTTGCATTTAATTGGCTATAACTTGTCCTTTCTCCTTTGCTTTTCACTTATCCCAAATCCCAAGAAGGGTAGTACTAAAGAATGTTCTAACCATTGGACAATTGCTCTCATCTCACATACTAGTAAGGTCATGCTTAAAATTGTGCATGCTCTAGGCTTCAGTATCACGTGTACCAAGAACTTCCAGATGTCCAAGTTGGGTTGAGAAAAGGCAGAAGAACCAGAGATCAAATTACAAATATTTGCTGGATCATAGAGAAAACAAGGGAATCCCATTAAAAACATCTACCTCTGTTTCACTGACTATGCAAAAGCCTTTGACTTTGTGGCTCATGACAAACTGTGGAACGCTCTTAAAGAGATGGGAATACCAGACCATCTTACCTGTCTCTTGAGAAATCTGTATGCAGGTCAAGAAGCAACAGTTAGAACCCTGTATGGAACAACTGATTGGTTTAGGATTGAGAAAGGAAAACGACAGGATTGTCTATTGTTACACTGTTTATTTAACTTATATGCTGAGTATATCATGGGAAATGCTAGGCTGGATGAGTCACAAGTTGGAATCAAGATAGGCGGTAGAAAGATCAACAGCCTCAGACATGTGGATGACAACAACCTACTGGTAGAAAGTGAAGAGGAACTAAAGAATCTCTTGATGAGGGTGAAGGAGACAGAGAAAGTTCAGTTCAGTCACTCAGTCATGTTCAACTCTTTACAACCCCATGAATTACAGCACACCAGGCCTCCCTGTTCATCACCATCTCTCGGAGTTCACTCAGACTCACGTCCATTGAGTCCGTGATGCCATCCGGCCATCTCATCCTCAGTCATCACTTTCTCCTCCTGCCCCCAATCCTTCCCAGCATCAGGGTCTTTTCCAATGAGTCAACTCTTCGCATGAGGTGGCCAAAGTACTGGCGTTTCAGTTTTAGCATCATTCCTTCCAAAGACATCCCAGGACTGATCTCCTTCAGAATGGACTGGTTGGATCTCCTTGCAGTCCAAGGGACTCTCAAGAGTCTTCTTCAACACCACAGTTCAAAAGCATCAATTCTTCAGCACTCAGCCTTCTTCATAGTCCAACTCTCACATCCATAATTGACTACTGGAAAAACCATAGCCTTGACTAGACGAACCTTAGTCGGCAAAGTAATGTCTCTGCTTTTGAATATACTATGTAGGTTGGTCATAACTTTTCTTCCAAGGAGTAAACGTCTTCTAATTTCAAGGCTGCAGTCACGATCTGCAGTGATTTTGGAGCCCATCCTTCAGAATAAACTGGTTGGAACTCTTTGCAGTCCAAGGGACTTTCAAGAATCTTCTCCAACACCACAGTTCAAAAGCATCAATTCTTCGGCGCTCAGCTTTCTTCACAGTTCAACTCTCACATCCAAACATGACCATTATAAAAACCATAGCCTTGAGTAGATGGACCTTGTAGGAAAAGCAATGCCTCTGTTTTTGAATATTCTATCTGAATTGGTCATAACTTTTTTTCCAAGGAGTAAGTGTCTTTTAATTTCATCAGTGAAGTCACCACCTGCAGTGATTTTGGAGCCCCCCAAAATAAAGTCTGACACTGTTTCCACTGTTTCCCCATCTATTTCCCATGAAGTGATGGGCCTGGATGCCATAATCTTTGTTTTCTGAATGTTGAGCTTTAAGCCAACTTTTTCACTCTCCTCTTTCACTTTCATCAAGAGGCTTTTTAGTTCCTCTTCACTTTCTGCCATAAGGGTAGTGTCATCTGCATATCTGAGGTTATTGATATTTCTCCTGGCAATCTTGATTCCAGCTTGTGCTTCTTCCAGCCCAGTGTTTCTTCTTATGTACTCTGCATAGAAGTTAAATAAGCAGGGTGATGACGTACTCCTTTTCCGATTTGAAACCATTCTGTTGTTCCATGTCCAGTTTTAACTGTTGCTTCCTGATCTCTATATAGGTTTCTCAAGAGGCAGGTCAAATGGTCTGGTATTTCCATCTCTTTCAGAATTTTCCACAGTTTATTGTGAGCCACACAGTCAAAGGCTTTGGCATAGTCAATAAAGCAGAAATAGATCTTTTTTTCTGGAACTCTCGTGTTTTCCATGATCCAGTGGATGTTGGCAATTTCATCTCTGGTACCTCTGCCATTTCTAAAACCAGTTTGAACATCAGGAAGTTCATGCTTTACATATTGCTGAAGTCTGGTTTGGAGAATTTGAGCATTACTTTACTAGCATGTGGGACTTTTATGTTACTTAATGCTTTTCTCTTTGTTAGCTTGATAGTATGTGTCCTGACATGTTTTTATCATTGGTTTTAACCTGTAAGGGACTGCTTGTGCCTTTTGGACTTTATTGACATTTTCCTTTCCCATGTTGGAGCAATTTTCAACTATAGTCTCTTCAAAAATTTTCTCATACACTTTCTTTTTCTCTTGTTCTTCTGGAGCTCTTATAAATTGAATATTTGTGCATTTTATATTATCCTAGAGGTCTCTGACACTATTCTTAGTTCTCTTCATTCTTTTTATTTTATTCTGCTCTTCAGAAGTTATTTCCACCATTTTATCTTCCAGCTCACTGATTCTTTCTTCTGCCTCAGATATTCTTCTATTGATTCCTTCTAGAGTATATTTAATTTCATTAATTGTGTTCTTGATCTCTGTATCTTTATTGTTTAATTTTTCCAAGTTTTATTGATTTCTGCATTTTCTCCATTCTGTTTTCAAGATTTTTGATCACCTTTACTACCATTGTTGCAGAAAGGAGGACCTTCCAGCGCCTGAAATTGGGATCTTGTCTAACACTCAGAAATGAATTTTCCCAGGAGACACATGTGCTGACAAAGCAAGAGACTTCACTGGGGAAGGGAACCAGGGTGGAGAGCAGTAGGGTAAGGAAACCAGGAGAACAGATCTGCTGCGTGGCTCGAAATGTTGTTTTATGGTGATTGGATTAGTTTCCGGGTGGTCTTTGACCAATCATTCTAATTCAGAGTCTTTTCTGGTGGTGCACACATCGCTCAGCCAAGGTGGATGCTAGTGAAAGGGATCCTGGGAAGTGGACGGACATGCAGTGTCTCCTTTAGACCTTTCCCAAACTCTTCTGGTTGGTGGTGGCTTATTAGTTTCATATTCCTTATCAGGATCTCTTGTCATAAAGCTCATGCAAATGGTTACCTTGGTACCTGGCCGGGTGGGTGGTTTCAATCAGTGTGCTTCCCCTAACAACTCTCCCTTGAAAGACTTCATACTCAAGACACTTCTTGAGAATTGAGGTGGAGCACTCTTTCTTCTGTAACATCTTCCTGCTGTGCATGGGCATAGGCCTGACTAGCAGAGCAGAAGTCTCTCTCTACCTGATCTAAGTTGGGGTGTTCCACATCTGAAACCAGCTTCTACCCTTGTAGTAACAGCAATTTAGTTGTCTCCTTTCAGAGATGAAACAGACAAGAACCAAACAGGACACCTAAAAGGATGGTCATCTCTGGTCTCCAGAAACAGAAGGCAACATTGGAATGAGGCTTGCAGGGTTTGTGACCCTTTTTGATTGGTTGGTGGTGAGGCAACAGAGTTGTGCTCCAGGAATCTTGCATTCAGCCTGAAGTTACCATCCTCCACCTTGGTGCAGGCTCAAAAGCATTGGTATGCATATTTCTTTGAGTAGGAACCAGGACTCTGTCTGGAGGCTGTGTCAACCTTTGATTGTTTCTCCTGTTTCTGTATCCCCTCCCTTCCCTGATTAGCAATTGTTTGAATCCAGGCTTTGGAATTCAGGGAAGGTCAAGGAGGCTGAATGAAACCTATATGCTACAGATAAGAAATGGAGAACACAGAACAGATCTGTACTCCAGAGCCCCACAGAGTCCCACTCAGTTTTAATTTAGGGAACTGGGCAACTATGATTGTGATAACTTCCTGTCGAAATGGGACATAGGACTGCCTCAGCTTGGAGTATAGACACTGAATTGGAAGTATTTCTGAGTTCCAAGTTCTAGAGCTGAGCCTTCTATGATTAAAATCCTAATCCCTTGGTCTGCCATTTTAGTGTAACAGACCCAATTAGAAGTAGCTGGAAGCGTGATAACTGGAATTTAGTAGACAAAATAAATCTCATTTCTTTTTAGAAGAATAAGCCTGAAACCCAGTCTGGACCTGGCACTTCAGGGAGTCTTGTAGCCAAGTAGCCAGTTGCCTAGTTTTATAAAATGGTTACTAGCTTCCAGCAGACATTTTTTTGAGAATGGTGGCATCCAAGCCTGACACGACTCAGGAAACTCAAGTGGTTAGCAATACAAGGTCACCCGGATCATCACCTAGTTATTTCCCAAGATATCTGAACCATAGCTACTCTATTTTGACTTTTAATTGTAAACTTTTCCTTAATAGCCAAAGCAGATTTCACTGTTAATGACATCAGTGTTTCTCTAGGTTTAAGAAGATGTGAGAATTGGGACTCATAAAATTTTCTCTTGAAAAGATCTAACTATCTGAAGGCCTGTTCTGCCAGTTTTTCCCAGAGCACAGAGTGTCTCGTTCCTGATTTTTACCCTGAATTCCTTTCAGATGCGTTGAAAGTCAGCAGTTGCAGCGGCCATGATTTAATCTTTGTAGATGTAGATGGGAAGTGTCAATCTTCAGTTGGCAGAGCCACTTTTTGCTCATAAACTTGACCATGATTTTGAGGGGGGGGACATTTCATGACCATTTTATCCCATGGTGCTGAGAATGTCCATTCTCAGGTTTGGCAAAGATTTTATTGACAGGTCACTCAATGTGCTGTTACTGGACTATGCCATAAAATAGTATCCAAAATTCTCTGGACCACCTGTCTTATTGGCCTCTTGGTCCAGGAAAACATTCCCTCTTGTTGCTTCTTCCCATATCTACAGTCACACTGTTGCCATCATCAATCTCATATGGGACTATATATTATTCTATTAGAGGACTCAGACACACATTTGATGGTATAAGAAACAGTAATTTTGTAAAACAGGTTAAATACAAATAACATAGCCAGCAGTACTAGTAAAGTCACAAGTAAGACTTACGTTAAGAATTTCCAATAGATGTAGCCCAGTATATCTCAGGTCACCTGACTTAGTCTGCTCTGAAGAATCTTATCTTCCAGGGATATTATATATTGGAATCATCTATAAGGCACATAGCCCCATTTTCTAGTGTTACTAGACTGATTGTCCTTAGTATGATTTAATTGTTTCCAACACAGAGGAGACTTTAAACCTAAATCACCATTGCCTGGTGTTATCTATATAAATCCACATTATAATTCTGGGAGATTTTTCCTCCTTTGCTGAAACCTTTCCTGTTGCTCTGACTTAGCTTGAGTAACAGAAAAAAGCTTAAATTTATGGCTAGAGTTAGAGCAGGTATTATTAATTGGCCTGGTGAGGGGATCCCATCTAGTAACATCACAGTGACCTGAATATGCCTATAATATTTTTTTAAAGTAAATTTTCTCAAGGCCAACCAGCTAGAGTCTTGTAGTAAAGAAATTTACCAAGGTAACCCAGAACTAGACACAGGTAATTGGGCACAAACCCAACAACTGAATTGATTTCTAAAACTAGCATAGAATCAGGCTGTGATAGAAACACATTTTATTTATATGCAAAGGTCTAAGAAGTCAAGAAAGCATAAATGATCATATGAATCAGGTCCACCATCTTGGGGAAGCTGTCTACCTCTGATATCGTCATCTTCTCATCCTGGTGTAGTGTAGTTTCTCCTGATAAAAAAGTCCTTCCATCCAGGGTAGAGACAGTCCCTTAAATTATGTCTTTTTCTAGTCCCAGTTGCAGGTCATGAGACATCTGATCTTCATCCAAAGATAGATTACTGAGATGAGCTTCAGAAACAAACTTAGGGTGTTCTTTAAGAATTCAACTAAATTTTACATTAATATCACATAACAGCAAAGAACTATCTAAGAGATGAGTCTTACTAAAAGCAGATCACCATTAAAAAACTGGGATTTAACATTTTTTGAAATATCTGTTTCTCCCTAGATTTACCCTCATTTTAATCGAATATAACCAAATTAAGGCTAATTTGTTTGCAAAATAGGTCTGTTCTCACTAATTTTGGTCTGATGATTTATATAACCATAATTGATTATTAGACTTTTTATTTTGCTGAAACATTTATAGAGTCTCAGACTGAACTTTTAAAGTAAAACATGGCTGGGAAACTCACACCAAAGGCTTATCACAGATTTTGCCTTACAAATCTAGGTGAATTCTTCCCTTTTTAAGGTCTCAAAAATTTCTTCAGATATTTGAACCCGTGAGATAATCTTTCTAACTCATCTGATAAACTTACTGGAAACCTAAGAATTTGCAATTTTTGGAGGAGTCAGATAGAGAGAAAATGTAATTATTTTGTTTATAATGTTTAATTTTTCATGGCTGGGAAACTCACACCAAAGGCTTATCACAGATTTTGCCTTACAAATCTAGGTGAATTCTTCCCTTTTTAAGGTCTCAAAAATTTCTTCAGATATTTGAACCCGTGAGATAATCTTTCTAACTCATCTGATAAACTTACTGGAAACCTAAGAATTTGCAATTTTTGGAGGAGTCAGATAGAGAGAAAATGTAATTATTTTGTTTATAATGTTTAATTTTACCAAAGTATTATCACAATGGGCATAAATACTGTAAGAAACTCCGAGGGAAGAAAAAGCCACCTCTAAGGACCGTTGATGGAAACCTTTATTAGGCGGTCGCTCTTGGGCAGACTCCCGGCGGGAGCGGGGAAGGGAAGGGAGTCTGCGAGGAATGGCGGCCGGGAAAGGGGTTTTATAGTCAGGGCTGGCGTTCAAGCCAAGTCCTCCCACATAAGGTAGGAAGTGCGGGCTGTAGTGGTAATTGGCACTTGATTGAACCAGGCCATGGGGTTGGTTCCCGGAAGTTTGGTCCACTTCCG
>SJYC01004889.1:0-19451 GCA_006408675.1 Madoqua kirkii | reverse complement strand
AAGCCACCTTTTTTCTCATCACCTTAATTATGTACACAACAACAAAAAAAGCCTCCCAGGAAAAAATTGTTTTAATTATTTTTTTATGTGATCATCTTTAACTTCCAATTAAGTAAATACTTGTCATAATTATAGTTTACCATTCACCTAGGAATTTACCTATTGACTCTGAGATGGAAATTTAGAGATAGTGCTTCCCGTTTTATCTTGAGCAGTTAGTACCAGACGTTTGTACCAAGACAGACAAACAAAACCATGCCAGTGGGAAGTCACCAGAAAAAACAAAGGCACAGAAGTGCCCCAGATCAAAAAACCAACAGGCAAAACTGCCCCAGATGTGACTTTCAAGTACCACTAAGCCTGTGATGCTTCTCCAAAGCAGCACCTTACCAACAGGATCCTCCTTTATAGAGAGGAACCCCCAAATTGGAAAAGGAAATGGCAACCCACTCCAGTGTTCTTGCCTGGAGAATCCCAGGGACGGGAGATCCTGGTGGGCTGCTGTCTATGGGGTTGCACAGAGTTGGACACGACTGAAGCGACTTAACAGCAGCAAGCAGTTCCCCAAACAGAAGGTGTACCCTAAGAAACTTACAAAATGCTGGTGGGTGTTGTGACATTACTAGACACCCTGTTCCTGATCCTCCAATATTTAGTATTCCCCGGGTCCAAGTCTGGGCTGGTGTGGATAAGAGAAGGAAAAAAAAGAGCCCTTAAGACAAAAGGAGCCTTGGCAGCTGCAAAGGGTAGCTTCTTTCCAGTTCTCCACCACAGTTTCAGGGTTCCCCAGCGGAGTGGTCAGGAGGGCAGATGTTATCCCAGGCAGGGAGGGCCCTACGGCAGGAGTCCCTGGCTGTCCACTAGCCGAGGGACCCTGTGGGGCTTCCTGCCTGTGACCAGATCTCGGACAAGCCCCCCAAATTGTTGCCAATCAAAATCTTGACCTTCTTTGCCCACCAAAGCCAAATGAAAAGTAGGGAGACAGAGTTTGGGGAAAATAGAAAGGTGTCTTTTATTTTCAGCCATTGGAGAGGGGAACATAGTAGGCTCAGGCCTCAAGAACTGTGCCCTCCTTCCAAGAGGAGTCTAGGGGATTATATAAGGCAAAGGCTTGTGTAAGGCGAGTACAGGGAAAAAGAGAGTGAGCTGAGCAGTCCGGCAAGAAAAGGGAAATTTATTAGAGGGAAAAAAGAGGATGACTGGCTCTTGAGGAGAGCCAGTGTCCTCCCTTTCTGACGGGGTCTTTCTTATACTCCACCAATAAAAAATTCTCTGAAGGGATGGTTAATTTTTAGCCTGTAGTTGAGTCCTGTGGTCATGTAGACAGAGGTCTGGAATCTGGTGGTCTTGTAGCTTTGAGAAGGTAGGTGCCAGTGAGAAAACAGAATGTCATTTGGGCAATTTGGTCAGTCTCAAGGATCACTGTGATTTTATTCTTTGTTTGTGAGGTCAACATAATGAGCCATGTTAACAAATAGACCCTATGTGAGCCCTGTCATTCCAGCCTTTTTGATTTAGGATAAGGGCCAAAGGTCAGTCTTCTGTAACTGCTTCCTGAGGGAAGGGGATTCATGGAGGTGAGAAAAGAAAAGGCTGGAATGTGGGTCAAGGGGATTTGTGTGGAGTCGAAGTTTTTGATAATCTGAGTGAGTCAGAAGTAGCTCGTGGATAGTTCAGTTGGTGAAGGCTTGTAAGTGGTTCTGAAGAATTTTTGAACAAAGATGCATTAAACATGGTCAAAAAGTTAAGATGAGAGTAAGTAGAAGGAGAGGGCATCCAATTCCAATCACTTAACCAGTTTTCCCATGAATTACTGAGGTGTCGATGTATTCTCGCGACCCTGTTTGTCAGATTTCTTGCTGCTTCCTTTACAACCTCTGATTTATTGGTGTAGAAGCAGCAGGCTTCCTCCAAAAATAGGCATAGGCTTCCTTTTTCTGCTGTGAGGAGGTCTAATCCTCTTCTGTTTTGGAGGACCACGGTTGCTAGGGAATCTAGCTGGGTCTGGATAGTGATAAAGCTGGTAGCTATTTCTTCTAGACTGTTAGTGAGGTCTTTAGAAAGGCTTTGATAGTAATTTAAAGAGAGTCCTGTGGTCCCTGTCCTAATCCCAGCCACTATTCCTAAACTGATTAATAGAGGAATGAATTGAATTGCCCTTCTGGGGCAGTTATGAGTTAGTGGGATAGGAAGGGTCTGATTGTTAGGAGTAATAGAAATATCTGGGGCCAGATATACCAGGGTGCAGTTTTTCTGTCCAGTTAGTGGGAAGACACAAACAGGTGGTGGTTCCACATAAGAAAAATATTCCAGGAGTAAGAAGGCAACAGCTGAAATGGATATCAAATAGGAGTCGTTCTGGGAACTTGTTAGTAGTCTCTGAAACTGACAACGAACTCGCCAGTGTAGAGCCTGCAAGAGGTGTATTTCACAATATGCAGAAGGGAATCTCCCTGAGAAAGTGAAAGAATGTTCTGCAGTTCCTGAGACGTGGTAAAGGAAGGAGAGATGTGAAGTGTGATTACAGAGGTGTGGTGGTATAGTTCCTAGTTGGGGGTAAGAATTGTTTATAGAGTTTTGTCTGGAAAAACTTAGAAAGGAGCCTGTTGTTGTAGATGAACGTCAGAGTTGGTGGGTCCTCCTGTCAGTTCAGTTCATTTCAGTCACTCAGTCATGTCCGGCTCTTTGTGACCCCATGGACTGCAGCACACCAGGCCTCCCTGTCCATCACCAACTCCCGGAGTTCACTCAAACTCATATCCATTGAGTCCATGATGCCATCCAACCATCACATCCTCTGTCATCCCCTTCTCCCACCTTCACCCTTTTCCAGCATCAGGGTCTTTTCAAATGAGTCAGTTCTTCACATTAGGTTCTGCTATAGCTGGTCCTTTATGAGTAGAAGTAAGATCTGTAAGGAGGGAGGTCATTATCTTGTCGGGATTGTGAATTTGATCAATTGAATATAAATAACATATGTATGATAGAAAGAGAGATTCTCATTTGTATGTGTGATAAAGAGAAGTGTTTATGTGAGTCCATTTATCTGTGGAAATGGAGAGTGCCCATCCTCTGGGTGAGGAGATGGATAAGCAAATCCAACAATCACTGGCCAGGGTTGAGTTTGAGGTATAGGGTAAATGATTTAGAGTCAGATTTAGAGTTCTGAATAGGTAGGCAAGGTTTGGGGCAGGGTGAGTTATAGGCAGAATATTAATGTGAAGTTTGGACTGTAAAAGAAGAGGAAGTAAGAGTAAAGTCATGATATGATGGCTCATGTCTAAGGGGAGAAAATGATAAAAATAAGAATCCAAGTGTAGAAATCAATTTGGGTTGGTGTGAACTCTATGAAATGTCCCTGGAGCCAAAGATCACTTATAAAGTCAAGGAGTAAAAGGAGATCAGTAACTGGTGTTTCCAGGAAAGGTAAGGGTTTGTGTTACTATGTGAAGGAAAGGAGATAATGAATTCATCTAGGCTGATCACAGTAAAAGGAGGGCCATGCCCCCCAAAACACAAACTATGGAGAAGTAGGTAAAACAGAGGGAAAGCTTTTGAATGATAGTCCACTCAGGGGGAAACACAGAGTAAAGTCCAATTGTGAATAAGGTAAGTAGGGGAAATCCTCCAATTAGTAACCAGTACTTCTGTTTTGTTTTACTTATCAATATTTGCTTTTGGCTGTTCTGTTTCTTCTGGACTTTGATCCAGTCGAAGCCTGGTGATCCAGTGCTGATGTAATGAGGAGCGTCTGAGTGGGGAATGTTTCTTGGCAGAGATGGAGAGTCTCCTGGTCCCGCTTTAAACTAGAGATATGAAACCAAGAGGAATGACCTGCTAGTTTAGCAGCTGTTGGTGTGGTTAGAATAACCTTAAATGGACCAGTCCATTAGAGGCTGGAGGTCCTTAAGGTGTAAGGTTTTAAGTAGGACTCAAGTCCCGGTATGGTATGCATGTTAAGTCAGCTGATTCGTTTGATGAGGCTTTGGGAGAGAGTGATCTGCATGTTCTCTCATGAGATGTCTAATAAGGTTAAGGGTGGCAAGATAATCTCCCAGCAAGGGGCTGGCAGTAGGGATCTGACCTAAGAGAAAAGGGAGTCCATACATGGGCTCGAAAGGACTGAGGAAAGGCAGGCCTGAGGAGTAGCCCTAATGCGAGCCAAAGCCATGGAAAGAGTTCTAGAGAGTTTGGTTAGGTGCATTTTGAGGATAGAATTTGCCTTTTCTACTTTTCCCAAGGATTGGGGTCTGTAAGGAATATGTAGTTTGCAGGTTATGCCAAGAGATTGGACTACTTTTTTAAATAACATTTTATTTATTTGGCTGCTCTGGGTCTTAGTTGTAGCATGTGGGATCTAGCTCCCTGACCAGGGATCGAACCTGGGCCCCCTGCATTGGGAGCTCAGAGTCTTAGCCACTGGAGCACTAGGGAAGTCCCAGAGATTGGGCTACTTGTTGAGTGATTTGGGAGATAAAAGCTGGCCTGTTATTGGAATGGAGAGAGAGTGGGAGGCCAAAGTGAGGGATGATTTCTCATATGAGAAACTGTTACCTCGGAGGCAGTTTCTGATCTTGTAGGGAAAGCCTCAATCCGCCCCCTGAAAAAGTGTCTACTAGAGTGAGCATGAGTTTTATTTTTTGTGTTAGAAGCATATGACTGAAATCAACTTGCCAGTCCTCTCCTGGCATATGTCCTCCAGCCTGGTGTGTTGGGAATGAGGGAATAGGCTTTAGGGCTCCCTGCGGTGAGACTGAGGAGCAGCTAATAGAGGAGTGAAAGAAGGTTAGGATAGATGATAAGAGGTCTTAAGAGATGATGAAGAGGCTTAGTGCCTACATGTAGGGCCTGATGAATGTCTTTAAGGATCCGTGTGGCCTGAGATTGGGGAAGGACATAGTGGCCCTGTTTTTGTAACCAGTCTCCTTGTGGTTATGCATCCTCTTGTAATAATCGTGTTTTTCTTCTGGGAGGTAAAGGGGTTTTATGTTGGGGATTACTATAAGTTGTTGAGCCGGTGATTGGAGTGAGGCTTGTTTTGCTTCTCTGTCTGCAGCATCATTGCCCCATGAAATGGGGTCTGAGGCCACCTGGTGACCTCGGCAATGTATGACGCCTACTGCAATTGGCATGTTAGCTGCTTTTAAAAGTTGGAGTATAGGGACTTCCCTGGTGGTCCAGTGGCTAAGACTCCATGCTCCAAATGCAGGGGTGCATGGCTTCAATTCCTGGTCAGGGAACTAGATCTCACATGCTGCAAGTAACAGTTTGCATGCCACAACTAAGACCTGGCACAACCAATAAATATAAAATTAAAAAAAAAGTTGGAGTATAATCAGGGCGTTAGTTATTGGAGAGTCTTTAGTAGATAGGAGCCTTCGTTCCTTCAGATGGCAGCATGTGAGTGTATGATGTGAAAAGTATATTTAGAATCAGTGTATATGTTTGATCTCTTGTTAGCTGCGAAGGTAAGGGCTCTAGTTAATGCAGTAAGTTCTGCCTTTTGGGAAGAGGTTCCCGAGGAGAGAGGATGGAATTCAATAATTTCAGTGTCAGAGACAATTGCATATCCAGCTACTTTTTTCCCTTCTAATGTTGTAGAGGAGCTGCCATCAATATACCAAGTAACTGCTACTGCTAAGTCACTTCAGTCGTGTTCGACTCTGTGCGACGCCATAGACGGCAGCCCACCAGGCTCCCCCGTCCCTGGGATTCTCCAGGCAAGAACACTGGAGTGGGTTGCCATTTCCTTCTCCAACGCATGAAAGTGAAAAGTGAAAGTGAAGTCGCTCAGTCGTGCCCGACTCTTAGCAACTCCATGGACTGCAGCCTACCAGGCTCCTCCATCCTTGGGATTTTCCAGGCAAGAGTACTGGAGTGGGGTGCCATTGCCTTCTCCGATTCTAAGTAAAGTCAGGGTTATTTAAAGGGGTTGAGGAAATATGGGAGAAATGAGGCATCAGGTCTTCTAATGCCTCTTTGCAAGTATGGATGGGGGGCTCAGAAGAATTAGGGATAAGGGTGGCAGGGTTGAGAGTAGGACAGCATTCAAAGGAGAACTCAGGAGATTCAAGAAGGGTGACATGAATTAGTTGGATGCATGAAGGAGATAGAAGGGTCTTGGATTTGTGAGTAAGTAAGTCCTTAAAGTCATGTGGTGAATGAATGACAGTGGGTGCTCCAAAAGTAAATTTTTAACTTTCCTGAATGAGGAGTGCAGCTGCTGCCAGAGCATGTAGGGAGGCTGGGCATCCTTGAATTGCGGTATCTGATTGCTTTGATAGGTAAGTGACAGGGTTGAAGAAGGAGCCCTGATTTTGTCCCAAAACTCCTAGAGCAACTTTGTGTCTGTCAGAAGTGTTAGAGCTGGGGCTGAGAGAATGGCTTGCTTAAGGGTGTTAAAGGCTGAACGGATGTTTGATTTTACCTGTAAGGGTTCTGAAAGATCTCCTCGGGTGGCTTGATATAGGGGTTGTGCCAAGATAGAGAAATTAGGAATCCAGAGGTGTAAATATCCAGCTAACCCCAAGAAGGACAGGATCTGTTTGGATGTAGGGAGTGGTAGGGTGGATATAAGGGACTTTCTATCAGTAGTATATCTTTTATTGGTGTTAAAAGGACTCTAAGATAGGTGATTCTAGGAAGAGAGAGCTGAACCTTGGGAGATACTCGATAGCCTCAATCAGCTAAAAAATTGAAGAGCTGTATTAGTGTGTTGTTGAGAATGTCTAAGCAAAGGACTACAAAGGAGGAGATCATCCTCATATTGGAGGACAGTACTTGGAATAAGGTCAAGAGAGGTTAGGTATGATGCTAGAGCTTGGCCAAAGAAATGAGGGCTATCACGAAAACCTTATGGGAGGACTGTTCATGTCAGCTGTGGGGAGTGATGATTGTCTGGATCAGTCCAGGTAAAGGCAAAGAGGTCCTGATAGTTTAGGTGTAAAGGGGTGGTAAAGAAGGCATCGTTGAGGTCTATAACAGTGAAGTGGGTAGTGGAAGAGGGAATGAGAAAGAGAAGAGTGTAGGGATTTGGAACTACTGGGTATATGGGGATAACAGCCGCATTGATAAGTCTCAGGTCCTGGACCAGGCGATAGGAGCCATTTGGGTTTTTGACAGGTAGGATAGGGGTGTTATAGGGAGAGTGAGTTGGCCGCAAGAGGCTGTAACATAGGAATTCAGTGACGATAAGCTTTAACCCTTGTTGATGTTTTTCAGAGATGGGATATTGTGGTTGCTTGGGGGATTTAGAGGGGTCTTTGAGACAGATATGAATGGTGAGAGGCAACAGATGGGTTATCTGTATCCCAAACTATGGTGTTTACGGATGAGGAGGGCAGTGTGGCTGGGGAAGAAGAGGTGGGGTTGAGGAGCAGTAGCCAGGCTAGATCAGACAGTGGGCTTGGATTAGTAACAGAGGCTTTGAATTTTGAAAGAAGGTCTCTCCCAAGTATAAGAGTGGGACATTTTGGGAGTATGAGAAAAGAGTGGGAAAATGGGGTATTTTGAAATGTGCAAGGTTAAGTCTTCGTTATTTGTGGCATTGCTATTAAACCATCAACCCCCATAACAGAGACCTGAGAGACCCTGGTTTCTCTGGAGTAGGCAGGCATAGCTGAGTAAGTGGCCCCTGTGCCAATGAGAAAGGAGATAGGCTTACCTGCCACTGTAAATAAGAGTGGGACATTTTGGGAGTATGAGAAAAGAGTGGGAAAATGGGGTATTTTGAAATGTGCAAGGTTAAGTCTTCGTTATTTGTGGCATTGCTATTAAACCATCAACCCCCATAACAGAGACCTGAGAGACCCTGGTTTCTCTGGAGTAGGCAGGCATAGCTGAGTAAGTGGCCCCTGTGCCAATGAGAAAGGAGATAGGCTTACCTGCCACTGTAAGAGTTACCCTGGGGTCCATGGAGGTGATGAGAGTCAGGGCCTGGAGCCCTGAGCACCTTTGTCTTCAATGGTGAGTCTGAGGAGGCTGGGCATAGCTGGGTCGGAGGACTCTTGCTTGGGACCAGAGGGGATGTCCAGATCCCTGAAGGGGGATTTGGGCAGTAGACCTTCCAATGTCCCTTTATGCCACAGCTGGGACACGGACCTGGAGGAGGCCTTGGCTTTAAGCATGAGCAGGCCCAGTGGCCTTCTTCACCGCATTTGAGGCAGGGCCCAAGTGGCTTCCTTACTTCATTGGTTGATGGAGGCTTGGAGCCATGTAGGGCAGTAGCTAAAAGGTGGTATTTGGCCTGATCTCGTTGGGCCTTTTCTAGCTTTGCCTGTTCTTCCTGGTTATTGAAAATCTTAAAGGCTAAATTTAAAAGGTCTCACTGAGGGGTTTGAGGGCCTTCTTTTGCCTGTTTTAGTTTCTTTTGGATATCTGGGGATGATTGGGAGATAAAATGGGTAAGGATATAACAGTGCTCTCTGCTGAAGTGGGGTCTAATTTTGTATATTTTTATAGGGCTTCCATTAACCTGGCTAGAAATTGTGCCAGGTTTTCATCTAGTCTGTGAGTTACTTCCTGGAGCTTATCAAAGTTGACGGCTTTATGCCCTGCATTTTGAAGGCACTGGACTGGAAGAAACACAAGCTGGAATCAAGATTGCCAGGAGAAATATCAATAACCTCAGATATGCAGATAACACCACCTTTATGGCAGAAAGTGAAGAGGAACTAAAAAGCCTCTTGATGAAAGTGAAAGAGGAAAGTGAGAAAGTTGGCTTAAAGCTCAACATTCAGAAAACGAAGATCATGGCATCCGGTCCCATCACTTCATGGGAGATAGATGGGGAAACAGTGGAAACAGTGTCAGACTTTATTTTGGGGGGCTCCAAAATCACTGCAGATGTTGATTGCAGCCATGAAATTAAAAGACGCTTACTCCTTGGAAGAAAAGTTATGACCAACCTAGATAGCATATTCAAAAGCAGAGACATTATTTTGCTGACTAAGGTCTGTCTAGTCAAGGCTATGGTTTTGACAGTGGTCATGTATGGATGTGACCAGTTGGACTGTGAAGAAGGCTGAGCGCCAAAGAATTGATGCTTTTGAACTGTGGTGTTGGAGAAAACTCTTGAGAGTCCCTTGGACTGCAAGGAGATCCAACTAATCCATTCTGAAGGAGATCAGTGCTGGGATTTCTTTGGAAGGAATGATGCTGAAGCTGAAACTCCAGTACTTTGGCCACCTCATGCGAAGAGTTGACTTATTGGAAAAGACTCTGATGCTGGGAGGGATTGGGGGCAGGAGGAGAAAGGGATGACAGAGGATGAGATGGCTGGATGGCATCACGGACTTGATGAATGTGAGTCTGAGTGAACTCTGGAAGATGGTGATGGACAGGGAGGCCTGGCGTGCTGCAATTCATGGGGTCGCAGAGTCGGACACGACTGAGCGACTGAACTGAACTGAACTGAACAATGAGGCAAGCAATGATCACAATTATAGGCTGCTTGTCCAAGTCTCCCTGCCTGATAATCCCAGTTGGGATCACCTTGGCAGACAGCCATTGCCCCCACAGGCTTAATGTCATCAGTCCTCAGCATGCACCTGAGAGGCTTACCATACTTGTTCCTTCTCTTCTGGGAGAAGAGTGGAGGAAAATATGATGTAAATATCATGCCAGGTTAAGTCGTAAGACTGGATAAAAGACTTGAACTCTTTTAGATAATTATCAGGGTCTGAGAAGGCACAAAGATGCTTTTCAATCTGAGATAGATTGGTGCAGGAGAATGGGACATGAATCCACTCAATGCCTCTGCTCCAGTTACTTCCCATAAAGGGAGAGTGGATCAGGGAAAAGAGTGGGGTCCTGTGGTGAAGTTTCCTGTAGATCGTGTACACCTGTGGCTGATTCATGTCAATGTATGGCAAAACCAATACAGTACTGTAAAATAGAATAAAGTATTAAATAAAAATAAATAAAGTTCTGGACTGGGTACAGGGAAGGGAATCCAGGGAGGTCTGGGTAAAGCCTTGGTACCCTCAGAGTAGAGGGTGGAGCCGAGATCTCAGAGTTTGCCTCCAGCACAGGCAGGGGAGGGGAGTTGGGAGTTGGCAGCTTGTGCTTGAGGAGGGAGAGAGGGACAAGGGGATGTAAGGTGAAGGTTGTGGAACTGGATCTGGAGCAGCTGCAATGGGATTGGGGAGCGATAGGGGGTAGGCTGTAGTCAGAAGTTGGAAGGAAAGTTATGACCAACCTAGACAGCATATTAAAAAGCAGACATTACTTTGCCAACAAAGGTCCATCTAGTCAAGGCTGTGGTTTTTCCAGTAGTCATGTATGGATGTAAGAGTTGGACTATAAATAAAGCTGAGTGCAGAAGAATTGATGCTTTTGGACTGTGGTGTTGGAGAAGACTCTTGAGAGTCCCTTGGACTGCAAGGAGATCCAACCAGTCCATTCTAAAGGAGATCAGTTCTGGGTGTTCATTGGAAGGATTGATGCTGAAGCTGAAACTCCAATACTTTGGCCACCTGATGCAAAGAGCCAACTCATTGGAAAAGCCCCTGATGCTGGGAAAGATTGAGGGCAGGAGGAGAAGGGGACAACAGAGGTTGAGATGGTTGGATGGCATCACTGACTCAATGGACATGAGTTTGGGTGAACTATGGGAGTTGGTGATGGACAGGGAAGTGTGGCGTACTGCATGTGGTTCATGGGGCTGCAGAGTCGGAAACGACTGAGTGGCTGAACTGAACTGAACTGAACTGTGGTAGAAACAGTTGAAGGAAGAAAAGTCTGAACAGGGATCTGGAGACATTGTATTAAGAGAATGTGGCCTAGAGTGGGCTAAGAGTATTTGCAAAGTAGAACAGGATTCACAGAGGGAAGGTCGAGAGCAAACAGTGAAGAAAGACTGAACATAAGAATTTCTAACCACTTGTCCTTGTGGTGGCAGAAGTCATTGAGTATTATAATCGAGAGTTCCATTTTTCTGGCCATTGGGCCCTATTATCAAGTCTGTATTGAGGCCTGGCAATGTTAGAATAGTAAATAAGTCTTTTTGGTCTTATCTCCCCTTGGAAGCCCAAGGCTTTTAGGTTTTGGAGAAGGCATCCTAAAAGAGTAGATTTTGAGGTCTGGGATTGAGAATTTCCTATTGCGGCTGAATAGGGAGGTTAGACAAGGGCGAGAGAAAGCGAGGAGAAAGGACCAAGAGAAAAGGTATCTCCATTGTCATGACTTTCTCGGAGAGTAATAATAGTCAAAGTCAGACGGGGCACAAGGCCAACGAATGGCCTGAAGCCCATGAGGATCCTCCCGCCTAGCGTGCTAACAGGCGAAAGAGAGAGAGAGAGAGAGAGAGAGAGAGAGAGAGAGAGAGAGAGAGAGAGATGGCTGGACGGCATCACCGATGCAATGAACATGAACTTGGGCAAACTCCAGGAGACGGTGGGGGACAGGGAGGCCTGGTATGCTGCAGTCCATGGGGTCACAGAGTCCAACATGACTGGGCAACTGAACAACAACAACAGAATCAGGAATGTAATATTAAATAATCAATTATTTTTTATATTTTTACTTTATATTGTATCTAAAACTTCTTTGGGTATTCCATGTCATGTTGAAATATAGAAATAATTACACAGTGTAAACTATATATATGTGTGTATATATGTATGTATATATATATATATGTATATATATATGTGTGTATGTATTCTATGAGTACATGCTCAGTCACTCAGTCCTGTCCAAAACTCTTTGCAACCCCATGGTCTGTAGCCCACCAGACTCCTCTGTCTATGAGATTTTTCCAGGCAAGAATACTGGAATTAGGTTGCCATTTCTTTCTTCAGGGGGTCTTCCCAACTCAGGGATCAAGCCTGGTAGAATACAACAAAAACCAAGTAATGTCTTTCAGATCAGGAGCGCTGTAGTTAAAATTACCACTCATGTGTGTTCACAATAAGATAGGCTGTTGACTGGGGTTCTGTTCTCAACACCACTATTGTATAGTGCAGATCATGATCTCTATAAAATGCCCTTTGAGCATCTAGACCCTAAGTTGTTTGGGACACCTTCTCAATCCAGGGGTTTACAGAGTAGTGATGTCATGCTAGGACTGCAATCCCCCGACCCCTCCCATATTCCTCCACAGGGGCTTTCTTCTTACATAGCAGCATGATTAATGCACCACCTTCCATCTGCCTTGTTTTTGTTTCTTTAGTTGGCTGAAACGTGTTACCTGGGCATCAGGGCCCTGGCTGGGTTTAGTAATTCAAGAATTCTTTTGCTCTTCACTCACTAAAAATCAGTCATTTTTAGAGCCAGTCACCACATAGTTTTAAGCCATAAGAGGTTTAAGAACTTTGAGTGCATGGGAGGAAACATTCAATAGCTAAGGAAAGAAAATCAGCATTCCTCAAAGTTGAGAAGTGCTAAGTGCTATCTGTATTTGATGTTGAAAATGAAATTGGTTATAACATTATGCTTTTATTGTGTGTATTTCTGACCTATCAAATTGCATGCTTTTTTGGCTGCAGGGGTTTTACAGCAGGCTTTCTGCCTCTTTAGCATCTCACAATGCCCAGTACTTATAAGATATAGGTGGGAATGTAAAATATCAGGGAAAATCTTGCCTATATAGGCCCTGAAGAGAAGGAACAGATTTTTTTTAATCATTTCTAAGTTTAGACAGAAAGTTTGGAAATATTTCTAAGGTGTGTTGTGCATTACCTTACTTTTTTAGTAAAATCTGCTCTCCACAAAAATTATTTGTGCAGTAAAATTATAAATGACTTAGTGGTTCAAAATGATCATTTTAAACAATGATTATTATATAGTGTTGTAGCATGGTAAAGAGTCCAAGCTGTTGGGCTTAAGTTCTTCAGTTTGTAGCTACATATAGATCTGCATGAAGTAAGAAAAAAAATTTATTTGCTCCACAAATTTTAAGTGCCTGTAAGCAAAGAGGCAGACAAATAAATGCTTTCAAAGTTAAGACAGCACTTCCCTGGTGGCTCAGACAGTAAAGAATCCACCTGGAATGCGGGAGACCTGGGTTCGATCCCTGGGTTGGGAAGATCCCCTGGAGAAGGTTATGACAACTCACTCCAGTATTCTTCCCTGGAAAATCCCCTTGGATAGAGGAGCCTGGCAGACTGCAGGCCATGGGTTGCAGAGTCGGACACGACTGAGCAAATAGGCACACAGCACAAGTTAATACAGCACAATCACAAGTCAAAGAATTTTTTGATAACCATTTTAATTCTTTTTTCTTTAGGATATTTCCTGGTTTGATGATAAAGAAAACACCACAGGAGCCTTGACAACAATATTAGCCATAGATATAGCACAAATCCAAGGAGTATGTATATTGCTTTTATTTTTAAATGGTGTATGTCTGTGTTACACATGAGTGCATGTACACATATGTGTCTTTGCCTATATGTGAGCTATGCTGAGATGACCCACATCATCATGGAGACTAGGTAAGTCTCAGGGCTAACAGGGAGCTCTCAATGAAAGATATAAGAAAGCCTTTCAGTTCTGGACATTTTTAACTAAAAATAAAGGGCATTTAGGACATATAATAGGATAACTAGAGGACCACAGAAAGTACCAAGAGTGAGTTAGACAAAAAAGCTCAGAATTGGATAGTAATATAAGATAAAGTAACAAAATTAAAACACACAAATAACTTGGAAGTTTTAAAAGACGAAAGTTTAATTTTTCTTTCCCCCCAGAAAATAAAATCTCATTTAAATAATATGTAACAAGTTAAATTCATGTGTATCTGGAAATGTTTCTGTGCTGTTGTTACACAGATCAGATTAAAGAGTTATGTGTAATCATGACTGGTCACAATAGGTGTAAATAAAATGTACACTGATGCACAGTATTCAAAATCAATGACAGAATGACTAGCATAATGTACGTCAAAGTGATGCTTAAATAAGTATGGGGAAAAGGATAGTATGGAAGAGACAAAGAGTAATTTATTAGCTTTCATCCAGGTATTTTAATAAAATTAATCTTTTATTACAAGTGGAGTTTCAACTATGATTGAGAAAAGAAATGTAAAACAGAATTTTTCCATTTTGAATTTAAGTGAGGTAAAGTTTTTGATCTCTTTGTTAAAATAAGAATTCTACCAGAGTTATAAACTTTCCTTTTTACTTATGATGTAGAGAAAAGGAAAGTCAATGATGCACCTCTGGAGGACAGAAAAATCTTAACAATTTTTGGTTGTTGTTGTTATTGTTTAGAAATACTGAAATGTTGATTACAGCATTGCTATCAGAGCAACAAATTGTCAACTAAAACAGCTCTTCAAAACTGTATTTTCTTTTGGAAGCTATTTCCACAAGACATGGCCACTATTCTAATTTTTGTAACTTTTGTAAAACCTCTTTTTCAATATATGCATTCAAGGAAATAGATTTCTAATACTAGAGAACAGAGCAAGTCGGTTACCATTATAAACATTCACATGCTTCTGTATTGGTTTAGAAAACTAATTTTATGTTGGAGAAAGACCTAAAGAGGAAAGGGAGCATCGTCTTCATCACTTCCTGAAATTCTTTTCTATAATTTTTAAAACAAGGCTCTAAATTTCACTGGATAGCATTTAAATTTTAAAGTAAGGCTGAGAAGCTGGATTTGACTGATATAAATGGGAAAAAAATGATGAATAGAATTTCACTTAGTCATTAAGGAATAAGGATAGCAATAATCCCCCATAGCACAATAAAATTAGATGAATGACATCTGTATCTAGAAATTCAAAGGGTCACTAAATTTTGCATAATTATCAGTCCCTATAATTCCATTTGGATCTCCATTCTACGAAACGTTTTTTTTCCTTTGCTGTGTGAATGTTTTTCTCTTACTACCTATCATCATTCAGATATTTTAAGAATTCAGTGAAGTAGGTATTCTTACTACCAGCTATACTTTATAAGTAAGACATTTTTTTAGTAAGTATTTACCTGAATGAAAAGAACAAATTAGTACTAAAGACCAACATTGCTTTCCTAAAATCTCTTAGTTGTGTCAAATGATAATGTTGTCTCTTATCAAGAGAAATTAATGAGAATATTTGTCAGTGTGGTTCCTTATAAGTGTTTGACTAATACCATTCGATCATTTGAAAATTTCCTGTTGCAGTTAGTAAATGTTGTTCTCATGATAACTTCTGGGCAAGTCAAATCATTTTCATTGACTAAGAAGTAGTAGCTAAAGACTAGATGGCTAGAATACTAATGACCCATTTAAAGTTGCAAAATTTGAAAAGCAAAGCAACCAAAGAAGGATACTAAGAATGAGACTGTGTCTGGTGCTGCTGCTGCTGCTAAGTCACTTCAGTCGTGTCCAACTCTGTGCGACCCCATGGACTGCAGCCCACCAGGCTCTTCCGCCCATGGGATTTTCCAAGCAAGAGTACTGGAGTGGGTTGCCATTGCCTTCTCCGGAGACTGTGTCTACTAGCATATAATTCACATAAGCCCTTGCTTTGCCATATATAGGTAGAATCATATCTAACTTGAATGGATTCTCTATCAAAGGAAGAATTATTTCCAAATCCCATTTGACCAGTATTTCTTTTCTCACGAAGACACACCACACTAGAGATTAATCAGAAAACAATAATTCAGGGTCATACGTCCTATCATATCAACTTAAGGAAGATATATTTCCATCTCAGTTTCTTCATCATGCAATTTCAGTCACATGTTACTAGCCCCTTAATAACAATAAATATTATTATGAAACCCTTACTAATGACCAAAAGTCTAAGCTCTGGGTTATTTTTAAATGTTCTGATACTCTGAGAGTCTTGAGAAAAACATGTTAGTGAACAAAGATTACAGGAAAAAATGATTCCTGAAACAGTTGATTGAATTCAATCAATTTAACTGGTATTATTTCAGCCCAAGGTAATGGCTTACTGCCAGTACAGCTGTCAACAGACTATTTTCTGTGTAAAATGTAGTTTTATTAAAGATATAGAGCAATTTTAAACTCATTGGGAGACTAAATTTCACAGAATTACAAGGTACTATTTCTGTATATTTTAGCAACTCCTCTTCATCAACCAGAAGTCTTACCTCCCTTTTGTCCTTAAGAAAGCCACTATGTACACTTGATATACCACTGACAGACACAATGTTAGTTCCAAGAATTCTCCTCATCAGAATTATAGTTACATTGCCCCCCAAGAAATAAAAATTTCATTTATTAATTCCAAGAGTCCAATGATTTGATTAGGTAGAGCTTGGCTATCATTGCCTAGACAATGGTGACCTCACTTTTTGATTAAATTTTTTGACATGGAAAGAGTATAAAACAGCTTAACATTACTTACAATTCGAACAATTGAGTAGTCACTGAAATCACTTTAGCATAGTATAATGTTGGTGTATAATTGCTGTTTGCCTTACAATTTTAGGTTGAATTCATTGAGACATTATCAAGTCTACAGCAAAACCTAAGATAATGGTTCAAGGTGGTTCCTCTTATAAAGAAAAATTTCAATCTCAGTCCTGAACTCAATACTCCATAGTAAAACTTAACCTCTGATAAACTCAAAAACTGTTGAGAAGACAAATCAAGAAACTCAACTTCCGCTTTTGACCAAAAAATTAAGAGAAAGCTATAGGGACAAATGGACTTCACTGAGCATACTGGTCCAATAATGTATAATTAGTTCAGTTCAGTTCAGTTGAGTCGCTCAGTCGTGTCCGACTCTTTGCAACCCCATGAATCGCAGCACACCAGGCCTCCCTGTCCATCACCAACTCCCAGAGTTCACCAAACACGTCCATCCAGTCGGTGATGGCATCCAGCCATTACATCCTCTGTCATCCCCTTCTCCTCCTGCCCCCAAACCCTCTCAGCATCAGAGTCTTTTCCAATGAGTGAATTCTTTGTATGAGGTGCCCAAAGTACTGGAGTTTCAGCTTTAGCATCCTTCCTTCCAAAGAACACCCAGGACTGATCTTCTTTAGAATGGACTGGTTGGATCTCCTTACAGTCCAAGAGACTCTCAGGAGTCTTCTCCAACACCACAGTTCAAAAGCATCAATTCTTTGGCGCTCAGCTTTCTTCACAGTCCAACTCTCACATCCATATATGACTACTAAAAAAACCATAGCCTTGACTAGATGGATCTTTGTTGGCAAAGTAATGTCTCTGCTTTTGAATATGCTATCTAGGTTGGTCATAACTTTTCTTCCAAGGAGTAAACGTCTTTTTATTTCATGGCTGCATTCACCATCTGCAGTGATTTTGGAGCCCCCAAAATAAAGTCTGACACTGTTTCCACTGTTTCCCCATCTATTTCCCATGCAGTGATCGGAACAGATGCCATGGTCTTCGTTTTCTGAATGTTGAGTTTTAAGCCAACTTTTTGACTCTCTTCTTTCACTTTCATCAGGAGGCTTTTTAGTTCCTCTTCACTTTCTGCCATAAGGGTGGTGTCATCTGCATAGCTGAGGTTATTGATATTTCTCCCAGCAATCTTGATTCCTGCTTGTGTTTTTTCCAGTCCAGCGTTTCTCATGATGTTCTCTGCATATAAGTTAAATAAGCAGGGTGACAGTATACAGCCTTGACGTACTCCTTTTCCTATTTGGAACCAGTCTGTTGTTCCATGTCCAGTTCTAACTGTTGCTTCCTGACCTGCATATAGGTTTCTCAAGAGGCAGGTCAGGTGGTCTGGTATTCCCATCTCTTCCAGGAAATTCATTTATTTCTACAAAATACTTTATTAACGAATAATATGAATACAATGAATAACAATAAGCCTTAAACATCTTCATTTTCACAAACTTTATAAATTTGTCCAATTAAACCTTTTTTTTCCTCTACAAATATTTTTGCCATCATCAATTGCAGTACATCTTAGCAGGTTACACTTCAGGTTGTACTCATCTAGGTTTTTGTCTCAACTTCTTTGAAAATATTCTCAACTGCAGTTGTTGCATACAGATTATCCATAGCAGCTAATTTTTCAGTCACTTCAAACTTGACATTGACTCATCAAAAAAAACCCAACCAGCAATTAAACAGTATAACTATTTAGGTCAATCCATCAAGAGCCAGGGAAACTACTCAGAATGACCTACCTTGATTTTCAATTGATCATTGATATTTATGTTCTCAACTTTTTGAGCAATAGTTTTCATATCATCTGATATAATTTTATGCTCTCTGAACACATTTCTTCCACTACTGCAATCAAATATGATTTAATTATGTCACTATCTGTGACTTTCTTTACTTAGCTAATAAATGAGATGTTCAGAAACTTATTTAGATTCAGCCCCATTTTCAAGAATGACCTACCTTGATTTTCAATTGATCATTGATATTTATGTTCTCAACTTTTTGAGCAATAGTTTTCATATCATCTGATATAAGTTTATGCTCTCTGAACACATTTCTTCCACTACTGCAATCAAATATGATTTAATTATGTCACTATCTGTGACTTTCTTTACTTAGCTAATAAATGAGATGTTCAGAAACTTATTTAGATTCAGCCCCATTTTCACCTTTTAGTTTTATGAATAAATTGTCAAGATGTGTTATTCCACTTTAATTTTCTAATTTTTATAAATGTTACTTTCCTGTGAATTAGGAATTTTATGATGAGTGCTGTCTCCTAATGTTGATGTGTTCTGTTTATTTTTAGAACTATACAGTATCATAGCATAATAAACACGACACTGTGGCACCTAATTAGAACACAAAGTGATCCACAGCCTATTGTGCCTTAAAAGCAGACATCCCAAAGTCCATTTTTCTCTTCCTTTCTTGTCTTTAGATGATGGACATCAATGGTAATTTGAAAAGTTTGAATAAAATACCATAGTACAGCAACACACGTGCACTCAACATGCTGCCAAATTACAGTTGCTTCACATTGAGCAGCAGTACAAAGTGAGGAGAGGGGCTCAAGGTTTCTCTAGCGATGCCTCAACTTCCATCATTTTAGTGCTAAGATAGCCGTAGACAATAGGTAAACAAAGAGACATGGCTGTGTTTCAATAAAACTTTGTTTATGGACACTGAGATTTTCATTTGTAGAAATTTGACGTGGGTCTTTTTCATTTATCCTCCTTATCTCTTAATTTTTTGAGTGTATGCTATACAATTATAATAACTTTTAAGGCCATTATCTGCTACATCTAACATTTCTGTCAGTTCTGAGTCAGTTTCAGTTTATTGATTTTTATGCTCATTAAGGGTCTTTTTTTTTTTTTTACTTTATTTTACTTTACAATACTGTATTGGTTTTGCCATACATCAACATGAGTCCACCACAGGTGTACATGAGTTCCCAATCCTGAATCCCCCTCCCACCTCCCTCCCCATACCATTCCTCTGGGTCATCCCAGTGCACCAGCCCCAAGCATCCTGTGTCCTGCATCGAACCTAGACTGGCGATTCGCTTCTTGCATGATAGTATACATGTTTCAATGCCTTTCTCCCAGTCATCC
>SJYC01004888.1:0-20020 GCA_006408675.1 Madoqua kirkii | reverse complement strand
AGTCCAAAAGACTGTTCTATACCTCTGTGTCTCTTTTGCTGTCTCGCATGCAGGGTTATTGTTACCATCTTTCTAAATTCCATATATATGTGTTAGTATACTGTATTGGTGTTTTTCTTTCTGGCTTACTTCACTCTGTATAATAGGCTCCAGTTTCATCCACCTCATTAGAAATGATTCAAATGTATTCTTTTTAATAGCTGAGTAATACTCCATTGTATATATGTACCACTGCTTTCTTATCCATTCATCTGCTGATGGACATCTAGGTTGCTTCCATGTCCTGGCTATTACAAACAGTACTGCGATGAACATTGGGGTACATGTGTCTCTTTCGGTTCTGTTTTCCTTGGTGTGTATGCCCAGCAGTGGGATTGCTGGGTCATAAGGCAGTTCTATTTCCAATTTTTTAAGGAATCTCTACACTGTTCTCCATAGTGGCTGTACTAGTTTGCATTCCCACCAACAGTGTAAGAGGGTTCCCTTTTCTCCACGCCCTCTCCAGTATTTATTGCTTGTAGACTTTTGGATCACAGCCATTTTGTGTGGTGTGAAATGGTACCTCATTGTGGTCTTGATTTGCATTTCTCTGATAATGAGTGATATTGAGCATCTTTTCATGTGTTTGTTAGCCATCTGTATGTCTTCTTTGGAGAAATGTCTATTTAGTTCTTTGGCCCATTTTTTTATTGGATTGTTTATTTTTCTGGAATTGAGCTGCATAAGGGTCCTTTTTTGCTGCTTTTTAGCATACCTGATAATTTTTGACTAGATGACATATGTTGTGAATATAAATTTTTAGGTGCTGAATATTTTTTTATTTCTATAAATATTCTTGTCTTGTTCTGGGATGCAGTTAAATTACCTGGAAACAGTTTGATGTTTGGGGGAGGGGGGGTCTTGATTTTAAGATTTATTAAGCAAGACTGGAGTCAACTGCTGAGGCAAGACATTGAACATGTGCTACCCAATGCTGGGTGAATAATAAGGTTTTCATCAGGCTGGTATGATCAAAAACTATTTCTAGCTTTCACACATGCATTGTTCAATTGAATACTCAAGGGGGACCCTTTCTGGATATTTAGATTTCTTTCTGTATACCTTTAGTATTCTGTATTGCAAACTCTAGCTTCCTTGGACTCTCCAGACTCTCAGCTTTGTTTATTCCACTTAGTCAGTCTGGTGGGCTCTGTCTTAGAGGTCTTAGACTTCACCCTTTCTATTCTACAGCCTTGAAGCTCTTTCAAGGCGTAAGCTGGGGCAATCATTGGGCTCACCTTGTTTGTTTCCCATTTCCCTTGGTTGCCTTACGTCTAGTATCTTGAAACTTATTGTTTCATATATTTTGTCTATTTTTTGTTTCAGCTGAAAGGACAAATTCATTCCTTCTGTTCATGTTAGCCAGAAGCAGAAATCCTGCCATATGGAATTTTATTTCTACAATTACATACTGAGTTTACTTCCATTTATTTTCTTATGGTAGCCATTTTCTGGAATTTTCTTATCAAAGTTGTATTCCCCACATTTAGCACAGTACCTTGGACATAGTAGATACTCCATAATGGTTATCTGCAGAACTATTTAATTATGACTTTCTGCTTTTAATTTTCAAGGAAAAATTCTGTTTTTCTGCACATTGATAAAGAATCTAAAGAAGTTGAATTAAGTTTCTTCTAATTTCCAGTTCTAATTCTTTCCAGAACTACACTATTACCGTAAGATTTAAAGGCAATTTTTTATTTTCCTTTGGTTCTTGTAGTATTTTTCAAGACTGTTAATTCTTACTGGAATGACAAAGATATATTTGGATCATTCTTATCCTGCTACCATCACCAAAAGGCAGGGATTGTGGCCTATCCATGGCTGCACTGACTGAATATTTCAATAAGTTTCTGGTAGCTTACACTAAAATGCCATGTAGAAAGGTATATGATCTTATTTTCAAGAAGCAGATTAGTATAAAAGTGGATAACTCAAGCTTGTTTAATAAACAAGGATATGCAAGTACAAGTCAGTTTATAGAAAGTTCTTATGTCCTAAACAAAAAGTTCAAACACAAGACTGTTCCATCAAAAATTGGGCAGGTTTACACTTGAATGTTTTTAGACAAGAGGTTGGTATGCATAGTGTATGGCCTAATTTTCAGTGATTCTCAAATGCTCATCTATGTGGCATCCACAGTTCATCTACTGCACTTCTGTCTCTCTTTCCAGCACACTGCATAATTTTACACACAAAAGCTAAATCCTCAGCATACTCTCTGTCTTTCCTCTTCTGGTTTTCTACCTCTTTACTTCCTTTTGATCTACTGTCAAGAATTTTAATTTTTAAAGAAAATAGGATAAAAATAGAGGAAGGCAGTGAAGAAAAGAACTATATTATGGCCACCTAACAGGAAATATCCAAACAGAAAAGAATAACTGTCCACCGGATATATTTCATACTTTTGTTAATATAGATACAGTACTAAGAACTGTCATCTGAAAAAGGAAAAGTCATTGACTTCAAACTAAGAAACTACAAAGTGGAAATTAATGAATGTATAAAGGCCTACAAAACATAGCTATCAAGTAATTGATGGCAAGTAATTTCTTAGTAATATATAGATAAATTTTATATTAAAAGAATATGTTATTCTTAATAAAACCTGATTGTATTTTTTAATATTTGGCTGTAGGGTGATTGCAGCCATGAAATTAAAAGATACTTACTCCTTGGAAGAAAAGTTATGACCAACCTAGATATTATATTCAAAAGCAGAGACATTACTTTGCCAACAAAGATCCATCTAGTCAAACTATGGTTTTTCCAGTAGTCATGTATGGATGTGAGAGTTGGACTGTGAGGAAAGCTGAGTGCCAAAGAATTGATGCTTCTGAACTGTGGTGTTGGAGAAGACTCTTGAGAGTCTCTTGGACTGTAAGGAGATCCAACCAGTCCATTCTGAAGGAGATCAGCCCTGGGGTTTCTTTGGAAGGAAGGATGCTAAAGCTGAAACTCCAGTACTTTGGCCACCTCATGTGAAGAGTTGACTCACTGGAAAAGACTCTGATGCTGGGAAGGATTGGGGGCAGGAGGAGAAGGGGACGACAGAGGATGAGATGGCTGGATGGCATCACTGAGTGGATGGACGTGAGTCTGAGTGAACTCCGGGAGTTGGTGATGGACAGGGAGGCCTGGTGTGCTGCGATTCATGGGGTCGAAAAGAGTGGGACATGACTGAGTGACTGAACTGAACTGAGGGGCATTCCATAGTTAATTTGATGTGGGGGTGGGACCTTCAACATTACAAGTGCTTAAGTTCCATAGCCTCTTCGTCCAACTACATGATCTATATAACTCTGAAACTCATGGTGAGGGTGCAAGGAAAGGAGCAAGCTGACAGTATATTAGTTTGCTAGGTTGCTGTAACCAAGTACCATAGTCTGAGTGGCTTAAACAACAGGAATTTATTTCCTCACGGCTCTAGAGGTTAAAAGCCCAGGGTCAAAATATTGGCATGGCTGCTTTCATTCTGCATCCTCTCACCTTGACTTATATATAGTTTTCTTCTTATTGTGTCTTTCCTCCATGCAAACATCTCCACACTGAAATTTCCTTTTTTTTAAATAAGGAAACCAAACATATTGGAGTAGGGTTCACCCACAAAAACCTTATTTTAACTTAATCATCTCTTTAAGGACCTTATCTCCAAACTCAAGTCACATTCTGAGGAACTGGGAGTCAGGATCTCAACATATGAATTAGGGTGGGAGGTATAGGACAATTCAGTCATAATATACACATCATTTATCTCTGCATCAACCAGAACCCTCAAGAGACAGAGTGTGAGTAAGTATTAAGTACCAAGTGATGTTCTTATTTCAACCTCATAGATTAGAGTCAGTCTGTAATAAATACCCTGTCATATTTAAAATACATTACCTGTCTGTCTGTCTGAATTTTCAGTATTTAGTGGTTTGTTGGTGTTTGCTATTGTTATTTGTTTCTACTTTGGGGAGTTTTCTTTGATTGTTCAGTGAAAAATGGGAAAATAGTGAATCATTATGAAATGCAGTCTTGAAACTAAAACCACAAAAAATTTTTTAGGAGTAACTCAGAGCCCTGTCTGATAGCTCAGTTGGTAAAGAATTTGCCTGCAATGTAGAAGACCCCAGTATTACCTGTCTGTCTGTCTGAATTTTCAGTATTTAGTGGTTTGTTGGTGTTTGCTATTGTTATTTGTTTCTACTTTGGGGAGTTTTCTTTGATTGTTCAGTGAAAAATGGGAAAATAGTGAATCATTATGAAATGCAGTCTTGAAACTAAAACCACAAAAAATTTTTTAGGAGTAACTCAGAGCCCTGTCTGATAGCTCAGTTGGTAAAGAATTTGCCTGCAATGTAGAAGACCCCAGTTCGATTCCTGGGTCAGGAAGATCCCCTGGAGAAGGGAATGGCTACCCACTCCAGTATTCTGGCCTAAAGAATTCCATGGACTATATAGTCCATGGGGTCCCAAAGAGTTGGACACAGCTGGGCAACTTTTTACTTCATAGAGCCCTGTGGGGAAAGAAGATTTTTCATTAATGTTATTTTAATGATGATACTAATTTGGGGGGGGTATGTCAGTGAATAGTAATATCATTTTTTAGAGAAGCAATTTGACAATATCTATGAAGAATGAAATGGTATATACCCTTTAACATATAATTCCAGGCTAGGAATTTAATATCAGGAAATAAAAGATAAGCACAAAGATTTTGCACAAAGATGCTCATTATGTCTTTGTTTTTAGTAGTGAAAAATTGGAAGCAATCTACTAAAAAAAATTTTAAGACTATTTAATGACCCATGAAAAAGCTTGCAGTGTACCATAAAGGGATAAAAGCAGGATACAATGCTGAATACACACAATAATCCTAATCTGAATATGTATGTATTTATGTCTGGAAGGATGTCATTTTAAACATTATTTAGACCTTTTCCAATAACCATGTTTTCATGATCAGAGCAAAACATATGTTCTAAAAAGTGAATTGATAACTCAGTTGATTGTAGCTATGTTTCTAGGTAAATAGGGGTTTCCTTTTTTCATCCAGTATAAAGGAGCTTAAAATTCAAGACATGTAGTTCTCATAAAACAGTGATGAAGATATTTCTACCTATTTTAAGTTTTTTCCCCAAATTTCTTTTATGTTATCTTATACCATAATGTTTCCAACTCCTTTTCTATCTTGATGTTGCCTCTGTAGAACTTTGCTGAGTGAAATTGTTATAAAGTGCAAAAAAGAGAAGATATTATATACAAAGGATATACTTCACTGAATATCCTCATTCAATTCAGCACTACTATAGTACAGTAGCTAAGAGTACCAGCCCTTTTTTGGTGTAAGAGGAAGGGTCAGGACTGGGTTTTGGAGACCACATATGGTGAGCTGGTCATTCATATGAGGCACCAGCCTCAGGCAGTAAAGCAAAGCCAGAACATGCAGAGGAGACGGTATGCATCCTGGGCAGAGACAGGTGTCATGATAGCAGATTGGTCATGATCTGCATGATAGCAGAGAGACTGATGATGAAACTTTATTAAAGAAAATGGGAGCTAGGTTTCTTACTATTGAAGAAGTGGACAACAAATATTAGAAGGGAGAAAGCCAGAAAAAATAACCTTGTGTTTTTTTAATTGGAACTGGATGTATTGATATAAACCCATGGATTTCAAGAAATGTAAAGAGAGAAATAAATATAGATTTCAATATGTGCATGCATCTACACACACACACACACACTCCCCCGTTATATTCACTAACATTCCACTGATAATGAACACAACTAGCACTATATATTGACTTCTAAATAACATCCTCTACTAACAGGAACTCAGACTCCTTGAAGAAATGACAAATTTAAGGTGTAGGGCCTAGAAAATATTTTTGTATCAGAAAGCAATAATATATTCAAAGAATAATAGGAACAATTCAAAGGACAATAATATTGGACATAGGCATACAAATAAAACAGTGACCTCATAGTAGAGGACATTTTTAAACTCTAAATATTATTTAATCTCTAAATGGACTTCTCTGGTGTTTTAGATGATTAAGAATCTGTAATGGTTACCTACTCCGATATCCTTACCTTAGACTTCCATGGATAGAGGAGTCTAGCAGTCTATGGGATCACAGCTAGACACAACGGATGGACTAAAAATAAAATCTCTAACTACTGGGTTGACCCAAAAGTTCATTTGGGTTTTCTGTAAGATGTTATGGAATATATTCTAAATAAAAATCTATGTATAAACCCAAAAAACCCACCTTATTTTGCAAGAAACTATCATAGCAATTCTTATAAACTTAAAATTGACTGGATTTTCCCCAATTTATGTCTGATTATAGGCAACAGGTTCAAGGGTTGGTGTCTTAACACAAAATGCAATTAATATGGGACTTTCAGTTATCATTTCCTTCATATACGGATGGGAGATGACACTGTTGATTCTGAGTATTGCTCCAGTACTTGCTCTCACAGGAATGATTGAAACAGCAGCAATGACTGGATTTGCCAACAAGGATAAGCAAGAACTTATGCGTGCTGGAAAGGTAAAATAAAGACCATTGCTACCATCATAACATTTTAAGAGAAAATCAATATGAGATTCTATATTTAACATTAACTTCCTTTCTTAAGAATCTATAAAGTGGTGTATATGTATTGAAATCCATACAAATCAGTTTAGGATGGGGATAGATATGTCATAGCAATAGGGGGGCACATAATTTAGAGCATGGGCTATGCAGTCAAATTGGTTGAATTAGAATCCAGATTCTATCACTAACAAATGTGTGATATGAGCAAGTTATATCAACATTTCTGGACTTCAATTTCTTCCTTTGTAAAGTAGAAATAAAATACTATCCATTTATAGATCTTCATGAGTATTATAGAAAATAGTCTTATTAGGTATATGCAATAGAATCTGGAAGGCAGTAAACACTTAATAATGTCAGTCATTATTACTGTTAGCAAATTGTGGAGGAATTTGTTAACATTGTGATTACCCACTCTCTAATTGTTGAATAATTAAATTTCTTAAATAATTATGAGTGTTTCATTTTTCAAAATAAAGAGAAAATATAATATTTACTAAATGCAAGGCAAGGTACTGCTATTGGGAGTGCCTAAAATTAGACTTTATACTGATCAAAATGAACAATGTATTTACTTAGAAAATGCTTTGACATATATAACTTTCTTCCCTAGTACCTCAGTCAGTAAAGAATCTGCCTGCAATGCAGGAGACCAGGGTTCAACCAGGGTTCAACCTGGGAGAAAGAAATGGCAACCACTCCGCTATTCTTGCCTGGAAAATCTCAGGACAGAGGAGCCTTGTGGGCTATAGTCCATGAGGTTGCAAGGGTCAGACATGACTTAGCAACTAAACCCACATGTAACTTTCCCAAGATCAGTCATATTCATAACAATCATCATTGTAGTAGAGAATTGGGGAAATATTAGAAATGTAGTACCATAATATCTAAGAATTGAAAGAGCTATCATTTGATCCAGCCACTCACCCAAAGTAGGAATCTCTTAAGTAACATCCTGTTGAGTGTCTATCCATCTTCTATCCTCCCTTTTCTGCAGTTGCAGGTGGTATACTACTTTCTTAGGCTGTTGCCTACCCCTTAGATGATAGTCAACTTGTTTGTTTGCTTTTGGGGACCTTCTATCCTTCTCGGTCTTCATCTCAGTAGAGGTCCAAAACCTGTTTCTCATGACTTTAGGAAGCTGCATCATGTAAATGTCAAGTCTTCTCTTGGCCATCCAGCCCAAGATATAGTATTAAATATTTATATCAAAGTTGGTGTGCCTGGGTATGAAAATGATTTTAATATCCTATGGTCTGAATCACAGTGACTGTATCATATTTGATATAGATCATATTAGATATAGATCACATATTAGATATAGATCTAATATATCATATTAGATATAGTATATTAAATATCATATTAGATATGTATCTAATATGATACAGTCACCTTTTTATGAATAGGGATCCAATAAAGCACAAGACTCAAATAAATCTGGTTTCATGATACTTGGACCTTTCCACCTTTCCTGCACTAGATAAGGACCTTTAGAATGTCTACTTGAGCAAAAAAACTGAACTGTTTAGCATGTATTTGCCTCCGAGGGCTGAACTTTTGTTCAGCTCTCCATGTGTTTGTAAATTTTCACTACTTCCAAGTTAATCTGGCCCTAATTAATTGTATTTTATCCATCTTAATTTTTATGTCATGGTGGTGGTGATTTAGTCACTAAGTCGTGTCTGACTCTTGAGACCCCATGGACTGTAACCTGTTAGGCTCCTCTATCCATGGGATTCTCCAGGCAAGAATATTGGAGTGGGCTGCCATTTCCTTCTCCAGGGTATCTTCCTAACCCAGGAATTGAACCCAGGTCTCCTGCACTGCAGGCAGAGTCTTTACCAACTGAGCTATGAGGGAACACGTCATGAGCTTTAGTTATAAATCAAAAATCTTTGATTTTTCTTTTTGCATTATTAGAGTAACCTCAGACTATACAATTAATAATTCCAATCAAATAGGCAACGTGTCCTTTTCCTACTGGCTTTTTAATCTGTCACTTTACCAAACACCAAAATTTAGAATATGGACCTGTAAGAATATGGTTCTTCTTTGGTTGCATGTATAGATTTGGACAAATCATCAAATGTTTTATTTTTCAGATTTAAAATGACCATATTAGTTTTTTTTTAAAAAAGGCTATTTTCTAAGGCTCTCTTATTAGTCCTTTCTCCATTGTGAAAAGTGAACCAAAGATTTTGTGTTCATTTCTCTTAATTTTCTTCATGATTTCAGCATTCTTATCCATTTTCCTTATGCACTACAAAATATTACAAATGGATGTTTCTTTGAGTTTCTTTTGAAATTACAAGACTTTAGAGCAGAACCCAGGTGTCCTGATCATGATCTAGATATCCAATTCTCTCCCATAACCCAAGTTCCCCTTCAAATAACCTTGAGTGTCTACCTAGGTCCTCATCTGTCCACAGTCCACTCTGCCAGTCTGGAAACAAGACTGTGAAAGCAGGATATTTCTCTTTCAGATCAACATGTGTTCTCATGTCCAAATTATTCTAAGCCAAAAGTCTCCTCCATTTTGATACCTCTTCTTTTTGAAAACTAGGTAACTATGAAGAAGCATTAATATAATTAAACTAAATATCATTTTTAAGGGATATCTCTGGCAATCCAGTGGTTAAAAATCTGTGCTTCATTGCAGGGAGCATAGCTTCGATCCCTGGTTGGAGAACTAAGATCCCATGTGTTGTGTGGTGTAGCAAATAATTGAATAAATAAATATCCTTTTAAGGTTACAGAAATCAAAATGAAAAAAAGCCATAAATATCTTCTACGGAATTGAAAAGCCACACTCCATATTACTTTATGGCAGTGTTCCTAAGTCCTTGGGTTGCTATTTGCATTTCTGTGCTAGAATGAAACAATTATTTGATTCTCTCTGCTGTCTTTTTCTTGAATTAGCTCATAAAGACAGCTCCTTTGCATAGTTACATATGGATATAATGTTCACTAATATTTGATCCCTCTGCTTATGGAACTAGTCTAAATAGAAATTCAATGAAGACTTAAGGAAGGCTAAATTTAGATCAGTGGACTAAATCTTTTCAAAAGGAATTTTCCTTGGGTGTATTATCCTGACATATTACTTTCTTATCTTATTTTGTCCATGGGATTGCAAAAAGAGTCAGACACAACTTAGCAACTAAATAACAACAATCTTATTTGGGGGAAAGAAAAAAAAGAAGCTAAGAAAACTCATCAGAAAAACTTATTGACTTGATGTACTTAACATGTCTTCAATGTGACTGTACTTCACAATCAGAAGTTTAACCACTACTAATTTTATTTCTCTTTTATTATCTTGTTTTACAAGATAGCAACTGAAGCTGTGGAGAATATACGTACTATAATGTCATTAGCAAGAGAAAAAGCCTTTGAGCAAATGTATGAGGAGACTCTTCAGACTCAGCACAGGTGATTGTAGATTCCTACTGACTGTACTAACTATAGTTTGTTCCTATAAAGGCAGTACTCCCAGGTGACTGCAGTGGTTTGCCTGCCAGTTCACTCGCTCTGGAATCATTCCTAATAATGGCATAGCAGAATTTCTCACAGAAGTCCACCAAGAGGAGACTAGAAAGAGGAGTTGAGAGTAAGCACATTTAGAAAATATATTTTAGGTCCTCTCACATTGCCATGAAGTATAACTGGGTGAGCATTTTATTATTCCCATGAAATAAGGTTGAGGGAATAACATATTTAAGAAAGAAAATAATATTGCTTAGCCCTTTATGGAGAAGGAAATGGCAACCCACTCCAGTGTTCTTGCCTGGAGAATCCCAGGGACGGGGGAGCCTGGTGGGCTGCCGACTCTGGGGTCGCACAGAGTCGGACACGACTGAAGCGACTTAGCAGCAGCAGCAGCGGCCCTTTATATTAAATCTCTAAAAGAGTTCACATTTTAAAAAATACATATACACATCAAATGTGATCACTCCTTTTAATTTTAAACTACCCCTCCTTGCTTTATCAGAAAGATAGCTTTGTATTCTTTCACACTCATGCTTCTTTGGTTAGTATTGCCCTTTAATTTCCATCATTTATTCTCTTAGTGCAAGATTTGGATAGAAAATATTTTTAAGCCAAATCTCTTTAACTCTTTCATTAGGTCTTCTTTAACAGACCTTGCCCATTCATTTGAAAATGCATAGAGTCAGTTTTGGTACATCGAACTATAGAGCCATATAGCTATAGGGAAAGTCATTATTTCTGTTGTTTTCTCTGTAATAATTACTAGTAGTTAAAAAGGTAAATTCTTTTTTTAATTCTTAGAAAAAATTCTCTAAAATTCTAAATAATAATGTCTCTTGTTTTCTATATTCATTACTCTACATTTATTTAAAAGACCTTGCTATACCTTATGCCCCATTATCTGGTAAATTTTGTGCATTTCAGAAATACCTTGAAGAAAGCACAGATCATTGGAATCTGTTATGCATTCAGCCATGCCTTTGTATACTTTGCCTATGCAGTGGGATTTCGATTTGGAACTTACTTAATTCAAGCAGGACGAATGACTCCAGAGGGCATGTTCATGTAAGTCATGCAAATTTATAAACTCTGTAAATGGGTTATGTACGTAAAGTAACCAGAAAGATGTCTAGTTTAGAGTGCAATATCATTTAAATAATATATGTGTAAAAGACATACTGGGAAACTTAAAAATAATTGTTATTTAATAAGTACAGTCAAGTCAGTAAAATACTGATATAAGACAGGACTTCCTGGTGGCTCAGACAGGAGCCACACGTAAAACATCTGCCTACAATGCGGGACATCTGGGTTCGATCCCTGGGTCAGGAAGAGCGCCTGGAGAAGGAAATGGCAACCCACTCCAGTACTCTTGCCTGGAAAATTCCATGGACAGAGGAACCTGGTAGGCTACAGTCCATGGGGTCGCAAACAGTCGGACACAACTGAGTGACTTCAATGTCAAAATGTCAACACAGGTGTATGTGTGTGTGCTGTTGCTTCAGTTGTGTCTGACTCTCTACGACCCTATGGACTGTAGCCCGCCAGGTTTCTCTGTCCATGGGATCCTCCAGGCAAGAGTACTGGAGTGGTTGCCATTTCCTTCTCCAGCACAGGTACTCTGAATTAAACTCTCAAATGAATCACTTATTACTTCAGTTTACTAGATGTGGGAAGGTAAGGTAAAATATGTCTTCTTGTTATCCATTATCTCTCCAGGTAGAGAAGGCTTTAACAAGTATGATTGTAAATCAGTGAGGTGAGTTCCCTGCTAAGCAAACACTCCAGAAGAAACATATGTAAATGAGTATTTCTCCTCAGAAAAGTCACACTGAGAATTGATCTTGGCATCCCAATGAGGCTGCCTCTTCCCAAAGCATTTGTTAGGGCTTCTATTTGAAACTCTGTTCTCATAGTTATGAATTTCTTTACTTCATACAAATACCTAAATTCAACTTCTGAAATTAGAAAAATTAATTTTGAGTATTAATTCTGAGCTTCTTAAGTCTCCCTAAAATGTCAGAATGTTACTAATCTATACCATAAATGTCACTGCTAAACATTTACAGCTGCCCTGAGATTTGTCTAGAATTTAGAAAGATGGTAATGATAACCCTGTATGTGAGACAGCAAAAGAGACACAGATGTATAGAACAGGCTTTTGGACTCTGTGGGAGAGGGAGAGGGTGGGATGATTTGGGGGAATGTCATGGAAACACGTATATCATATAAGAAACGAATTACCAGTCCAGGTTTGATACAGGATCCTAGGGGCTGGTGCACTGGGATGACCCAGGGGGATGGTACGGGGAGGGAAGTGGGAGGGGGGTTCAGAATGGGGAACACGTGTACGCCCATGGCGGATTCATGTTGAGGTGTGGCAGAACCAATATAATATTGTAAAGTAATTAGCCTCCAATTAAAATAAATAAATTTAAATTTTAAAACTAAGCAAACAATCTCCTTAGTTAAAGAATGATACCACCTCAAAATCACACCTTCACTATCATGCCTGCAAATGACATCAGGCAGGATATTTTGAATGGGGCCTCTCAAGACTGCCAACCATTCTGTTTCATATGATAATCACAGTAACAACAAACTTGACCGAGTCCTTACTCAGTATTAAGGATTTATAGTACACTATTTGCTTAATCTTCTCAACTGCCCTGTGAAATGTTATGATTCCCATTTTACAGGTGGGGGAAATTAAGACTCAAGAAGATTACCTAACTTGGCCAAAGTCACTTAATCAGTAAGTGGCGGAACACAGATTCAAGTTCATGATTCAAGATGCTAGGAGCTTTGCTTAGTAGACATTTATTATGATTAATCATTAGTTATTATTATTACTAACTGTGACAAATTTGCATAGAATATTTCTATAAAATTATTATTTTAAAAATCGTATGTAGTTTTCTGAACATTTAAATATCTAGAGGCGGGCTAATGATTACCATAAACGGAACAAGTGACTTGCTTACTGTTATTTTATGGCCCTAAAATGTAGGAGAATCAAAAGGCCCCCATACAAAAACTCCTCCTCCTGCTGGCTTACCACATTTCCTGAATTTTTTTTTTAGTAAACTCATTAAAAAGGATAATTTCTGGAGACATAAACTTTTTATCTGTCAGAATATATGTTAAGACTATTAACATGAGCGCATTAATGAACAGTGTCACACTGGCATTTCCCAGTGCCCTGAGGGAAGGAAGAAACAAGGAGCTATGCACTAGTATCATTTCTGATTTGTTTCGTTCAACCAGACTACAAACAGACTAAGGATACTGATACTTTTATAGTGTGGACATAGGAGATGGGTTCTGAAAAATATGGGAATGGGACTGTGCAAAATGTGAACAGATGAGATTTGTCTTTAATAGCAAAATCTTCAGCTTTCTCAGAATCCAAAGTGGTCTCTGACAACTATGATCATGTCACGAGTGTCCCTTTATCAACACTAAATTATGCCTAGCTTGAAGCATGCCGTGCTTTCCAGAGTAGGACAGCTAAGTGAACGGAAAATTTTACCAAGTTAAACACTTCCTACTAGAACCCTATTTAGGTAAAAAGAACTTTGTGCTCTTTTCTAAATTAGTGATTTCCTGATTCATTAATCGAGAAACTGGTTAAAAATAAAGATATTTGGAGCTCACCCCACAGATCTAACCCAGAGATACGTAGATTTGGTGTAGGGCCAGGAACCTACATTTTACCAAACATCCAGATTATTATTCTGAGGCACAGAATCTGAAGATCACTCTTTAAGAAATATGAGTATAGGGACTGAATCCTAGGCTGCTCTCCATAGTTCCTTAAAACCTCAGAGTTTTCTTTTGATCATTTCAGGAACTTTCCTAGAATTATCTAAAAATTGGGAAATTCATATTTTAGTTTATTGTATAAAATAAAAATGTTTTATTCACTCTATAAAATGTGAATGTATTTTCATGATTTATAGCTTCCAGGATGGGTAAGCTGTCTCTCTTTCAGAAATGACAGTGTGTCTTTAGAAGGCTTCCTTAGTGGCTCAGATGGCAAAGAATCTGTCTGCAATGCCGCAGACCCAGGTTTGACCCCTGGGTTGGGAAGATCTCCTGGAGAAGGGAATGGCTACCCACTCCAGTATTCTGGCCTGGAGAATTCCATGGACAGAGCCTGGCAGGCTACAGTCCATGGGGTCACAAAGAGTCAAACATGACTGAGCGACTTTCACTTCACTTATAAAAGGAGATACACAAAGGGAGTCTTATCAGCAGAAATCCTTGATGTGCTCATAATATTACTTTATCAGCCAAGCTACCATCAACCTTAGCTTTTTCTTCTTAAAAGAAGGTGATATAGATTTCTTATGGTAGAAGTTGTGTCTATTATCATAAAAGTTTCTCTGAAATAAGCATTTTTTTAAAAGTTTTAAACATTTTCACTCTGTTGCCTTGCAGCCAATGCATAAGCATTTAGAAAAATTTCTTGCTTGGGTTTTCATTACACATATGTGTAGTAAAACTCTCCACTTCTGCCTCTGTTAGTCCTTTAAGACTTTGAGTTTACTCTAATATAAATGTACAGACTTTGAGAAATACAACATAAGTTTATTCTGTCTGAATTTTAGTGTCTTTAGGTTAGTTTCTAGCTGACTTGTCTTGTGCAATATAGTGCAGAAATGTTAGTGTCCAGCAGAGGTTTCTGTAACTCTTCATACTCCAACTTCAGAACTTGCCTCTCTTTGTTTCTTCCTTCTATGCTTTGCATATTAGCAGGAAGCTAAGCAGAGCAGATGGGTAAAGAATCAAGGCATGACGCCTGCAGAATAGTTAAAATAAAAGCCACAGCTTTGAAAACTGCCTGACAAGCAGAGCCAAGCAGCATATGTGTTGCAGCCTAGTCTCCAAAAATCCAAATACAGTTCATGACAGGAAATCATATTGGACTTTGAATATTCAATCCCAGGTAGCTCAGTGATAAAGAAGTTGCCTGTCACGCAAGAGACACAGGTTTGATCCCTGGGTCAGGAAGATTCACTGGAGGAGGAAATGGCAACCCACTCCAGTTTTCTTGCCTGGAAAATCTCATGGACAGAGAAGCCTGGTGGGCAATAGCCCGCGGGGTCGCAAAGAGTCAGACACGACTCAGCAACTGAGCACAAGCACAGAAAGCAAGCTAGATCCCCACTATTATCTTTGCTCTGGCAAAGCTAGGCAGCCATGGAACTGTGTGAATGTTATATTGATAATTAGGAAAACAGCCTTGATGAGCCAAAACAAGGAAAACAGGAAAGTCTTCTTTCAGTGTTTACTGCCATGTCAGCGACCCAACTTCTCCCCCAGAGATTATCCAGAAGAGAGGAGGACAAGATAAGGGGACCAGATAGAGGGATCAAGCATTGAAGGGATCTAAAGCAGACGAATCACGGGAGATTTGATAGCTAAGGTTGTCTGAAGATTCTAAAATGGGAAGCAAGTGGTAACAAACCCCAACAAGCAGGACACAGTTCAGGTCCTCTTTCCACTGAAAGGAGCACTGTAGAAGGCAAAATACAGTAAACAAGGAAGTTCAAGTTCCAGGCCTGAAGTTTTCACAGCTATATGATTCTGGGCAAATTGCTTATTTTTCTGAGTTAAGAGTCTCCTGATTTATTAAAAAGGGATAAATTTTCCTACCTTACTCCTAAGTGATCAAATGATGTCATATATATGAAAATATTCTATAAAACCTAAAGAAACAAATAAATATAAGTTGTATATTTTCTTTCTCCCTTCTGCTGAGAAAGGGATTTAGGGTAAAAAGAAAAGAATCTTTGTATTGTTACCTAGATGCAGGGAGAAAGAGTATGAGTTATAGGAATACTTGTAATGGCCACCTGTGTGAGAAAAGATACTTTATCTTCCAATTCAAAAATAGAAACTTACGGGTAGGGACTTCAGAAGTTGTGGTTTGACCTGCTGCACTAATCTACATCCATAAAAATGTGTGAGCTTATTTTCCAACAGGAAGTGTCCCATTAACTTTCAGTTCTGTGAGAGGCATAACAACAACTGAAACATTCACGGAGCACTACACTAAACACTTTACATTATTAACATATTCAGTTCTCACAACAGTCCTGTAAGATGCAGATAGTCTTGTTATCTTTGATTGTCATGCAGAAGCAGAACCACAAAGAACTTGCTGAGGGCCACAGAGCTAGTACAGAAAGGATGGAGTTTGGATGTAGTCCCAGCGGTCTGGCTTCAGTCAGTCTCAGAACCCCCTAGTATACTTCCTCTTGAAGTAAGTCATCAAAGGTATACACACTGGATTATAGGAGCAGGGTTAAGGGGAGACATTCAGACATGAACTAGTTACTATGCTAGATATTTCTATTTGGACCAATTGTATTAAAATCAGGTTTGTTCATTTCTATGCTTTTCTATTGTTGTTCCTAGCCAAAAGATCTTATAAAAATTTGAATTCTATTTCAGCAGCAATGGTGGGCAAGATTTCTTCATTGCTTGGAAACGCTTGAAAGGATCATTGTAGCGAGGCTGCAGTGATAATGACCCCATGCACCCATGAAGAATCCATATAACTAGGAGAGAAGCTCAGCGCGTGAAAACCTTCTCCAGATCTCTTCCTGCTCAATATTCTCTTTCCTTAACTCTAGCCATCCCAGAGACGTTTGCTATAAAATCAGTAAAGCAGTATAAATTCAGAGTAAATCCATGTAAGGATAAGCTGTAGATAACATTTCTTCTTCCATGGACAATTTAAATTTAAGAAACTTATGGGAGTTAAATTTTAGCTTTTTGAATTCTTACATTACATATTTGTGGCTCAAGAATTTTTTCTACATGCAAATCATTCCTGAACTGTGAAATGTTTCTTGTACTCTTATTTAGGCATGAAGAGTTGACATTCAACCATCTTATCCTCTGTCGTCCCCTGCTCTTCCTGCCTTCAATCTTTCCCAGCATCAGGGCCTTTACCAATGAGTCAGTTATTTGCATCAGGTGGCCAAAGTATTGGAGTTTCAGCTTCAGCATAAGTCCTTACAATGAATGTTTAGGACTGAGTTCCTTTAGGATGTACTGGTTGGATCTCCTTTTAGTCCAAGGGACTCTCAAGAGTCTCCTGCAACATCACAGTTCACAAGCATCAATTCTTTGGCACTCAGCTTTCCTTATAGTCCAGTTCTCACATCTATACATGACTACTGATAAAACCATAGTTTTGACTAGATGGGTGTTTATTGGTAAAGTAATGTCTCTGCTTTTTAATATGCTGTCTAGGTTGATCATAGCTTTTCTTCCAAGGGAAAAGTGTCTTTTAAATTTATGGCTGCAGTCACCATCTGTGGTGATTTTGGAGCCCAAGAAAATAAAGTCTTGACAGTTTCCACTGTTTCCTCATCTATTTCCCATGAAGTGATAGGACCAGATGCCATGATCTTCGTTTTCTGAATGTTGAGTTTTAAGCCAACTTTTTCACTCTCCTCTTTCACTTTCATCAAGAGGCTCTTTAGTTCTTCATTTTCTGCCATAAGGGTCATGTCATCTGAGGTGTCTGTATCTGAGGTTATTGATATTTCTCCCAGCAGCTTTGATTGTAGCTTGTGTTTCATCCAGCCTGTAATTTTGGATGATGTACTCTGCATATAAGTTAAATAAACAGGGTGACAATATACAGCCTTGACATACTCCTTTCCCGATTTGGAACTTGTCTATTCCATGTCTAGTTCTAACTGTTGCCACTTGACCTGCATACAGATTTCTCAGGAGGCAGGTCAGGTGGTCTGGTATTCCCATCCCTTTAAGAATTTTCCACAGTTTGTTTTGATCCACACAGTCAAAGCTTTTGGCATAGTCAACAAAGCAGAAGTAGATGTTATTCTGGAACTCTCTTGCTTTTTTGGTGATCCAACAAGTGTTGACAATTTGATCTCTGGTTCCTCTGCCTTTCTAAATCCAGCTTGAACATCTGGAAGTTTGTGGTTCATGTACTGTTGAAGCCTGACTTGGAGAATTTTGAGCACTACTTTGCTGCAGTATTACTATGCTAAAGTATTACTTTGCTAAAGCATCACTATGCTAAAATAAATAACCCGACCCCGAATCTGGACAAAAGACAGTAGACTTTTATGGTTGTTTTCTACATCCTTTTTAAAATAATATGAACAGTTACAGAACTAGTATATATATTTCTTTTCAGTAAATTTCCAAGTAGAGAGAATGGAATTAGCCCACGAAACTGTGAACTTAGTGATTGATGGGTGTTTCTCAGTGTTATGTGTATTTGGCAGGAATATACTGTATCAGGAAAATTATTTGATCTTGTCAGTAGCTCTGATAGAAATAAAGAAATGAAAAGGAGGGAGGAAAAGCAAAAAGAAGGAAAATCTTAAAAAGGAAGGAAAGAAGGAAACATGAAAGAAATCATAAAACAGATATATTTTCTCTGTTTCAATATGAGACAAATCAATTATGTTAAAATCAAAATATAAATTCTGTATTTATAGACATTGGGAGCTATAAGGAAATATTACAGTAAGGGGAAAGGTATTAGAAATAAACTTTTAAAATATTGTTTTTAATATCTCCTATGTATCTCTTGAATTTTTATAGCTGAATGGTAGCATTTGAGTCAAGTGTAGAGGAATTAGATCTGGTGCTCTGCAGTCATCACCTGCCTCTGGGCAGAGGATTCAGTGCAAAGTAGAATAAAGCTGCAGATGGTCTTCAGATTCTCAAATATTCAGTAGGGTAGCTTCTGAAAATTGTAACACCTATTTATGCTTTTATTAAAAAGAATACTGGGTGGTAGTTGTGCATGTTTCATTCATAGAGAAGACAGGTAACTTAGGGAAGCAAAATTGTTGTGCCAAATCCTGGATAGAAGTTCTGAGCTGGAAAATAGAATTTTTAGAAGCTAGTCTGAAGAACTCAGTGGTCACTCAGGATATTCCCATCATCCCCACCCCTTTAGCCTTACAAATCACCATGTGTATGCAGAGCACATAGTCCTCTGCCTTTTCCTCCACTTGGGTACACACTTTGTGTATTGTATTTGGCAAGATTATGCTTTCAGATGGCCCCCGGGTGGGGAATACTTACTCACTGTGGCAGATGGACCACTGAAAATCATTGGTGAGAAACAAATATTTTGAGAGACTACCTCCACCTCTGATCCAGGCCTGTGTTCCCCCCCTTTCATCTATTATGCTCATATTGTGGATTTTGAGAGAGCTTATCTGACTTCTTAGCTTTTTGGCTAAGATCATAGTGGTAGCTCAGACGGAAAGCATCTGTCTACAATATGGGAGACCTGGGTTCGATCCCTAGGTCGGGAATTTCCCTGGAGAAAGAAATGGCAACCCACTCCAGTACTCTTGCCTAGAAAATCCCGTGGAAAGAGGAGTCTGGTGTCCATGGGGTCCCAAAGAGTTGGAAATGACTGAGCCACTTCACTTTTTCACTTATCTAGCTTCCCAAGACTGCCTCAGGGCACTCTTATCTATACATTCAGTTCAGTTCAGTCTCTCAGTCTTGTCCTACTCTTTGCAAACCCATGAATTGCAGCACGCCAGGCCTCCCTGTCCATCACCAACTCAAGGAGTTCACTCAAATTCATGTCCATCGAATCAGTGATGCCATCCAGCCATCTCATCCTCTGTCATCCCCTTCTCCTCCCGCCCCCAATCTCTCCCAGCATCAGAGTCTTTTCCAATGAGTCAACTCTTCACATGAGGTGGCCAAAGTACCGGAGTTTCAGCTTTAGCATCATTCCTTCCAAAGAAATCCCAGGGCTGATCTCCTTCAGAATGGACTGGTTGGATCTCCTTGCAGTCCAAGGGACTCTCAAGAGTCTTCTCCAACACCACACTTCAAAATCATCAATTCTTTGGTGCTCAGCTTTCTTCA
>SJYC01004886.1:0-10625 GCA_006408675.1 Madoqua kirkii | reverse complement strand
GCTGGATGGCATCACTGACTGGATGGACGGGAGTCTGAGTGAACTCCGGGAGTTGATGATGGACAGGGAGGCCTGGCATGCTGCGATTCATGGGGTCTCAGAGTCGGACACAACTGAGCGATTGAACTGAAATGAATCTGTCTTTCTGTTTCCAGTCTTGCCCCTTTATAATTCTTCCTCACATGAATTGGAGCTTTTAAAAACATAAGGTAAATCATATCCCTCCTTGCCTAAAACCTCTTAACATCATCCCTCTGAACTAAGAATGAAATCAAAACTTCTTATAAAACTGGCAGGGCCTTCTGTGATCTGGCCCTAATCTCTTAATCAGCTGACTCTCTCCAGCCATACTGACTTCTTTCTGTCTCATGAAGTTTTTTATTCCCTACTGCAGGACATTTACACTCATATTTATTCAGCTGGGTTCTCCCTTCCTATGACTCTTTGAAGAGCCATCTCCTTAAATTTCAAGCTCTTTCAAACGTAACTTTTGCAGAAGTCTCCTGTGGCCACCTTATTTTAAAGAGGACCCACCAGCCCTTATAGCCTATCACATAGTCTTCAGAGTGCTTACCACAGTCTAAAATTACCCTGGTGCTTATTAATTTGTTTAGGGTCTCCTTTTCTCACTAGAGTGTTAGGTCCTTGCCTTCCATTTTTGTCATCTCTCTGTATTGGCTGTGACAGCTGACACAAATTTCAGAAAAGTTGAAAATCTTGGCTAATTGTCAAGAGGGCTTTAGCATAGCAAGCATTGATACAAATCTAGAATTAGTGCACAGACACTAATGTTGGTTGCAACTTATAAGTTCTTACCATTTATACCTACATACATACATAGTTAAAATAAAAATATAGGGATTTCCTGGTGGGCCAGTGGTTAGACTCCACACTTCCTAAAAGGGGCACAGGTTTGACCCTGGTGAGAGAACTAAGACCCCATATGTTGCACAGTACAGCAAAAATTTAAAAAGTATATGTATATACCTACATATATATATATATATATATATGCGCACACTTAACTTTTGATTAGAAACAAATTTGTATAATGTGGTTTTCTAGCTCACTTTAAAAGGAAATGCCAAAGTTCAGTAAGTGTTATATTAAACAACTAATCTAATGCCCTGTTTTGGGAGAAGGATAATGGTCACCATATTCTCTTTTATACTACTAGATCATCCCTCATCATCTCCTGTCCACATTAATTGGTTCCTCCAACTATAAATGGAGCATTAATACAGTTTCCCTAACTTGAGTAAGGTTCTGCATTACTAACTATAATAGAAGGAGTAACAAAATATTGTGACCCCATAGCTTTCCCTTTTGTAACCAAGACATTCACTGAATTATTGATTCAAGGATAGATTATTATCCACATAATCCTAAGAGGGTTTTTCTTTAATTTATGTATGGTAAAATGCTATCCATTTTGTATTTGTACCATTTGACTCTTACCCTTAAATTGTTTTTAATCTTTCATTATTTTCATTGTACTATTTCTCAGATTTACCCAAAACTATATACTGCAGAGATTCAGCATTCTTTTTACAATCAACTTTGAGAATCATAATGTTATTTCCAAAAGAAAGAATAGCTTGTTTCTAAGTGTTTTTAAATAAAACTGTAGTTTACTTTCATATCACTCTTACCTGGAAAATATATAGAACCATAAAGAAATCTGGTGCCAAAATATCCTTTTGGAATAGGACAGGGAAATACTAGTCTAGCAGTAAAGGACAGGGGTTTTGGAAAATCAACTCAGAGCTATTTCCAGGGTTTAGTTATGAAGGTCTGAATTAGTAAAGTAAAATAAAACAAGGAAAAGAATATAAAAAATATCACAAAAGTGGAATTGTGAGGACCGAGCTTCAGGTTGTCTGTAGAAAGTGAGCAAGAAAGTACATAATACACTGGGCAGCTTTCTGGCATGAAAACACAAAGAGCATATGATGAGACTACGAAAGCAGGAATGACGAAGTTTCACAGAAAATCACACAGAGGATGTTGCTTTGAACTGGGTTTTGAAAAACGAATAGTTCACTAGGCAGAGAGGGAGCAACACCATTTTTAGGAGACAGAATAAGCTCGTGCAGAAACACATACATGTGAAAGGGTTTTATGTGTTTGAAGGAAAATTAGTTTAAAGTTCTGAGCACAAACTGTAAAGTGGGGAATTAAGAAGCCACACAAATATGAGCATGGACTAAATGTGAAGGTTCTGAATTACCAGACTAAGTTTGGACTCTGTTATTATTGGAAAAAGGAAATCGCTAGACCATTTTACACAAGGAAATGACATGATCGAATTTTTAAAGGAAAAAAAATCATTTGAAGCTTAGCATTTTGTTTGCTCATTCAAGAAATGCTGTGGCCTCTGTGGCAAGGGCCCAGACTACATGAAAGGGGCAAGTCTTGGTACATTATAACCTTGATGAGAGAAATCCAGGTCCATATTTTTCTTTCCCTCAGTTCTAATTTCCAAAAGTTCTTAAACATCACACACTCCCCTCCACATACAAAGACCATATGTTTGAAGTAAATTTGTTGGGTGGTCAAAATGACGTGAGGTTTTATGTAGGGTTTATTAATCCTACTTAGAATGAACTGTCAAATATTTCTACAGAAGTATTCACATATTTGATTACTGATTGCTACCCAGCCCTTTCTGGGGGTCTTAAATAACATATGTGTATGGGCTCAGTTGCTCAGTCCTGTCTGACTCTTTGAGACCCATGGACGTAGCCTGGCAGGCCACACTGTTCATGGAATTTTCCAGGCAAGAATACTGGCGCATGTTGCCATTTCCTTCTCCAGGGGATCTTCCCATCCCAGGCATCAAACCTGAGTCTCCTGTGTCTCCTGCGTTGGCAGGCAAATTCTTTACCCTCGAAGCCTGGGAAGCCCAAAATAATATATATTGCATATTAAATATAAATAATGTATGATGTGTACAATTTATAGTATATTTTATTCTAAAGTAAAGAAAAATAGAATTGTTAAGTAAGTATAGCCCTGTGGGTTTCAGGTAAAGGATTATGGACCTGTCTGCCAGATCAAGGCTAGAACGTGAATAGCAGTCAACTTAGAGTGTGCTAAGGGTAACAAATCTATGGTGTATGCCATGAATAAAACCTCCAGGCATTTGGAAATATCAGCCTGGGAGAGGAGTTCAGATAACACTGGCTTGGTCTTGTAGATCCCTGAGAAATACTTCAGATGTAGAAATCCCCTAGTGCCCACAATTTCACACAGTCAGCTCTCAGTCAAACCACTTCCTGGCTCCACTAGAACCACCCTAAAATTTCTTTAAAGGACCTGCAGAGAATCTCCAGGATGCAGCTGGTTTAGGATTAGACTCTATCTGATGTTCCTTCCAGGATCCAATTGGTATTTAGACCCAGGTTTACACTGAACAGCTACTGCTTCTTGAGTATCTCATAAAACAGGTGATTTCAGGGCACTCACCATCCTAGTGTTTGCCAGAAAACTGTTTTAGATTTTCAGTTGAAACAGGAAAGAATGAAATCCTGTAGTTCTTCATTAGAAACAAACAAAAAGACAAAAACCTTCAGTTTAAGTGTCTGAAAATGTTTTTAGATTACTATTGAGACAACATGTATATTCATATTTATAATCTGTTCTGCTTGAAAGTGTTAGTCTTTCAGTCATGTCCGACTCTTTATGATCCCCTGGACTGTAGACTGCCAGGTTCCTCTGTCCATGGAATTCTCCAGGCAAGAATACTGGAGTGGGTTGCCATTTCCTCTTCCAGGGGATCCCCGCGACCCAGCGATTGAACCTGTGTCTCCTGCATAGCAGGCAGATTCTTTACCATCTGAGCCACCAGGGCTTAATGATGGGCAAAAACATCTGAATTGTATTTTCATCCAGTTCATTCTTGAGACTTATATCTTCCTGAAAGCTAAAGCCAAGAAATGCAAGGTGATTTCTAAGCTAGTATTATATCTTCTTCAGCTGTAATAGAAGAATCCATATACAATTTAATCTAGACTGGCAGACAGAGCCCCAAGTCCATTATCATTGCCACCAAATCCAGTTTTTGGCTTAAGATTGAATCTTCTAATTTAGATGGGAAACTTGCAGTGTGTGGATATGAACCACTGAATTTTACCTGATTATCTATAGCCCTGTGATTCCAGTTTTAATAAAATGTGTTTTAGAAGGAAAAGGCCCAGTGGGCTAGCAGTCTCGGCTAAAATCGCAAAGAAAAAAGAATGAAAGTGAAGTCGCGTCCGACTCTTTGCAACCTCATGGACTCTAGCCTGCCAGGCTCCTCCTGGATTCTCCAGGCAAAATATTGGAGTGGGTTGCCATTTCCTTCTCCAGGGGATCTTCCTGACCCAGGGATTGAACCTAAGTCTCTCGAATTGCAGGGAGATGCTTTACCATCTGAGTCACCAGGAAATCTCCCAAAAATCACAAAGGAGATAGCTAAAGTCTGTTTCCTTTGTAGACCATTCACAAAGACACTTTTACTAGGCTTCAGTAATTTACCTATTGTTTGATATAAAGTAAGCAACTAAGCGTTTTAAGTTGAAAATGAACTTTGAGATTAAGGAGACATACCTGTTATTAAAAGTTACTCACAAGCTTTCTCAAAACCCCCTCTGCTGGAGAAACACCTCCTGAAGGCAGCAAGGTGTGGAGGGAAAGGCAGTTGAATCAGGCCTCTCCAGGGTGCTAAGCTAAACAGTACATCATCACGTGCTGCATTTCTCTATGATGATGTTACAAGATCCACCTTTAGAAGGCTGTACAGTTGGACTTACTTTTCCAGTGGAGCTGATCCACCCACACATCCTTGTTTGGGTACCAATGGCATGTATTTCTCAGACAACTGGCAAGGGCTAATAAGAGAGCAGTGTGAAACCCTGAAGGAAAGCAGAGTCAACAGGATAATGTAGAAAACAAGTGGGAGCCTGCTTGCTGATCCAGTATGATTTAGATATGTGAGAAATTTCCTTTACCCTTCCATGGAGTGTAATACTGAAAAGGGGGTCATTAGTAACTAGGAGAGTGTAGCAGTTTGTGACGTGCTAAATATCACTATCATGGCCTGAAAAGTTGCTAGGATGATACCTGCACCACTGAGAATGGCATCATGACACCTGGAGAAATGTGCCCACAGAGATTTAGTAAGAGCACAGCTAGGGAACCCAATGATTTCTTTTAAAATGATACTTCAAATCATTTTGACCTGGAAATAATTTAACTTAATGGGGAAAGATTTGTGTTTACTGGGAACTTTTTCCCTAATAATTTTTTTTTAATGCTTTAATTTGAACAATTCCTTTGTAGAAGCAAAATGGCAAAGGTCTACTATTTGTGATCAGATTAGATATGTAAATGAAATGGTAGTGTTTACTGCTGGTTTCGCATTTATTTGCAACAAAGCCCAAGAATAGATTTCAGCACTTGTTGGGACACAAATTTTAGAGAGTAGCAAAATCTGAAATATTTAGATGGCTCTCGCCCACAGATGCCATATAATTTAAATAACCAAGACTTGCTTTCTTAATTGCATGTTCCTGTAATAGAAATACAACACAAACGTTGGACCGAAAGGAACACAGCTTTCTGGCGGCCAGAAACAAAGACTAGCTATTGCAAGGGCTCTTCTCCGTAAACCAAAAATTTTATTGTTGGATGAGGCCACTTCAGCTCTTGACAATGAGAGTGAAAAGGTAACTTTCTCTTCTTTCATCTCAGGATTAATATGAAATATGAGAGTGGAGTATTTTGGAAGAAATTAAGGTCAGTTGGTGGGGGAAAAAAAAGGCTTGGAGAGAATTGTAGTCATAGGGTCACCAGTTGTAATTAAGGTTTTGACCTTTATGTAAAGGTCAGAGGCCGGTGGGGACGGGGGAGAGAGTTGGGGCACAAGGCATCTCGTGTGTTAGAAAGGTTTTCTCATTAGAACTGGTCTCATCATCAAAAGGGTCCCAATTCTTGAAATGTTTCTCCACTCAAGGAAAAAGCCCAAGGATGATTACTTTCCTGTTTTATTATTATTCTAATGATACCAAACAAAATAATAAGGTAATCTACATATGTAAGAGAGTGATCTACACAGCAATGTTGGAGCCTGCTAGTTTCTCTACCTTCTTTAGAATATTTGCTCAGTTTGAAAAGGAAACAAGGGGGCAAATGGGCATGTAACAATAGGCGTACAGTTCAAGCTTCTCATGCTTAGTTTTACTATATTCTTGTCCCTTAGTAGTTCTTACATATATAGTATGTTCTTATTTGTTAAATGAAAGCTGATTAAATGAATAATAATCTTCAATATTTATCAAGTGCTTATTATACACCATTATCTCAATCCTCACAACAGTTTGATTATTTTTTACTATGTTCAATTTACAGATCAGCACACTAAGGCTTAGAAAAAGTTAAGTAACTTCCTTAAATCCCTGTGGCTCAGCTAGTAAAGAATCCATCTGCAGTGAAGGAGACCTGGGTTCCATCCCTAGGTTGGGAAGATCCCCTGGAGAAGGGAAAGGCTACCCACTCCAGTATTCTAGCCTGGAGAATCCCATGGACTGTATAGTCCATGGGTCACAGAGTCAAATACGACTGAGCAACTTTCACTTTCACTTTAAATTCTAATAAAGTATATCTAATCTAAGATCCCATGAGATTAATCAGTACACAACTACTATTTGTAGATGATTATCATTCTTGATTTCCAAGGAGACAGTGTGTTATGAAAGAAAAAAATGGGACTTTTGGAATCAGACATATTTGGGCTATAATTCTGGATTCATCAGTTACTAGCAGTGTGACCTAGGTCAAGTGACCTGAATTTTTCAAATCTTGGTTTATTTATCAGGAAAATTAAAATACTCCTTACACAGATACTGAAAGGATTTAAATGAGATAACCATCATTAGAATATCCTATATATTCAGCAAATAATAGGATTTTACCTTCTGCTTCCATTTCTTGTTTGTTCTTATTTTGTTTTTGGCTGCACTTCGAGGCATGTGGAATCTTAGTTCCCAAACCAGGGACTGAACCTGTGTTCCCTGTAGTGAGAGCACAGATCCTACCACTGGACTTCCAGGGAATTCCCTTATTTCTCACATACAGCATTATTACCTCTTTGTAGCTGCTGGCAACCCACTCCAATGTTCTTGCCTGGAGAATCCCAGGAACGAGGGAGCCTGGTGGGCTGCCATCTATGGGGTCGCACAGAGTCGGACACAACTGAAGTGACTTAGCAGCAGCAGCTGAGATGCTGTTTTAGCTAGGACAGTTTTACAACTAAATTCTAAAAAGAAAAACAAACAAAAGAAACTACGAGAAGAAATGAAAGAAATGGACAACTGAGTATGGAAATACTACTTTCTGAGTTTGACTTTGAAACCACTTAAATACAAATAATGGCAATCCATTCCAGTACTGAGTGAGTGAGTGAAGTCGCTCAGTCATGTCTGACTCTTTGTGACCCCATGGACTGTAGCCTATCAGGCTCCTCCATCCATGGGATTTTCCAGGCAGGAGTGCTGAAGTGGATTGCCATTTCCTTCTCCAGGGGATCTTCCCAACCCAGGAATCAAACCCAGGTCTCCCGAATTGCAGGCAGACGCTTTACCATCTGAGCCACCAGGGAAGCCCCAGTACTACTGTCTGGAAAATCCCAGGGATAGAGGAACCCGGTAGGCTACAGTCCACGGGGTCACAAAGAGAGTCAGACACGACTGAGTGACTTCACTTTCACTTTCAAATACAAATAACCATCTAATTTTTATTGTCACAAAAGCTACTCCAATTAAAAATCTTAATTAGTGTCTATACTTTTTCTAGATTTCTATTAAGGTACTCCACAAAGAAGGGTCCTTTCCTTGAAGATAAGCAAATACACAATGAATATTATTAGATTTCCTTAATCAATTTGACTTGGGCAAGTTTACTGGCATTTAACCAAAGCTAGCAATCACAGGTCCTTCTCTCTTCCAGGTGGTTCAACATGCCCTTGATAAGGCCAGTAAGGGGAGGACGTGCCTAGTGGTGGCTCACAGACTCTCCACGATACAGAACGCAGATTTGATAGTGGTTCTGCACAACGGAAAAATAAAGGAACAAGGAACTCATCAAGAGCTCCTGAGGAATCGAGACATATATTTTAAATTAGTAAACGCACAGTCAGTGCAATGATGCTGTTGGAGTTAACACATTTTGATCTTTGTGTAATGCAAAGAAAGACGGCCTAATAATTATTTGGTATGCTTTGATCTTGTTTATTGCATGTATCAACAGAATCATGCTATTCAAGTAGACATGTTTTGTTCACACACCATCTACCCTTCAGATTCTTAAAAGGAAACAAAAATTCATTTAAGTGAGATAATGCATATATCCTTCAATTTATAAAAACCACATTTGCTTATAAAGCAATTTGCTAAAAAGTGAGTGTTTTCCTATCAATTTCTGCTATAAAATTGGGAATATATTCCTAGATGGAAAAATTACCCAATTAACTAAATTAAAAGATTTTAGCAAATAGACAGTATGATATAGTTGGACCTGTGGCATTTAGGAAGAATGATTTGGAACATCCCGAATTTTCTAGCAAATATTAGAGTAATTTGAGCTGGTCCTTTTCTCCAGACCATCAGATGTTCTCTCACAGTATCTCTCAATGCTTCTTTCAGTGAATATCCACTATTACTCAAAATTCTATTATAACCTTTTGTCATGAATATCCGCCATTACCCAAAATTCCATTATATCTTTTTGTCAAGAGGATAGGGAAAATTATGATGTAATTAAGAATGTAAAATTTCTGGCAGAACTAGGTAGTTATCGTCATCTTCCACTTTAGTAAATGAAATGGTTTACATGATCCATTCTGAAGATTCCACTATTTCAAGCTTTGGGTTTGGCAGAGTAAGTCACAAGCTTACTCTATATATGAACACTTATGTACTTAAAATAAGAGCTACTTTTAATATGGTGAAAAAATTTAAATACCTTTATTATTGTTGAATCAAGTAATTTATTTAAACTTCATATGTAATACATGTATGATTTTAAAATTCCACGTAAATAACAGTATTGATAAACTGAGTCGTTTTACATTTATTTAAATATGTAATTTCATCCAGTGATTTTATGTCTATTCTTCATTGTATTTCTTTCTATTTACAGTGATACTTACAACTAGCCTCCCTAAAGTGCATTCTGCCAGTAATCTGAAATGTTGTGAAAAAAATTAAAACCATTTGTGTTTTATGTCACACTTTAGGAAATGCAAAATAAAAATAGGATTGGGGGATTGAGAACCAGATTATTGTTTAAAAGCATTGGCATAAGAGCCTGTGGCCCCTTTGCTCTGTGTGGATGTCGCACTCTTGTTGATTTCTCTTTCCTGAGTAGGGTGGTAAGGAGGATGAGAGCAGTGTGGTATTGGATATGCTTAATTCCTCAGAGCAGGAGCAGTCCAGGCTTCAATTCTGTCATGCCTCCTAGATTAGAAATACCTGCCAAGCCTATATTCTCCTTGGGCTAAGCCACAGCAGTTCCAGTCATACCTTACAGACATCAGTGAAACACTTTTAATTAATAGCCCTGTCTAATATTTTATTTTTATTTCAAAAGATTTTAAAGGGTAATCCACAGGCAGAATTCTCTTAAAGCTACTGCCTTCACTGGAACAAGTAACCAGGCTGAGAACTGGGGTCCTGGATAGTATACAAGGATCAGTGGGGTTATCAGCTGATGAAGGCAGAAAGTAAGTAGAGACCAGTTGCTTTTAGTAAACATCACTATTTACAATTTTTAAATTGTTGTATTATTTTAAAAATGGTTTTAAAATATAATCCAACCAACTCACTTTTTATCTTACCACTCCTTAAAGCAAATGGTGGTATGCCTTTATGTTCAGTAATCTTAGGTCATAGCTAATAACCTGGCTTTTAGCCTACTCAATGTGTCAGTTTCATAGTATACACAGAGTGCTTTGCATACGACTTATTGTATGAAAATATTTTCTGTTAGTGTCCACCTGTGTATTCATTGTTTTAATTTGAGCTCTTATTTCCAGAGGACTACTGAAGCGGAATCCGTTGACTAGAAAATTCACTCATAAAAACTAGACGAGGGAGGAAACTGGGAAAATTGGAAGTAACAGAAAATTAAAAGCTCATTTAAAAGATATAATTATTTTTTAAAAAATGCATGGATCATCAAATGTCTACATAGTAACCTCAAGCAACACAGCTTGCCTCCTTTTAGCAAAAGCACACTAATAAAGTTTGTATTACTTTTCTATTGCTGCTGTAACAAATTACCACAAATGCAGTGGATTAAAAAATATATACATTTGTCATCTGGCAATTCTCCAGAATAGAAATCTAAAATCAGTCTCCATAGGCTCTAGAGACAAATCCATTCCTTGTTCTTTACCCATGTACCTCAGCATCCATCCCTCAGATCTCTGATTACTTCATTATACCTCCATCTCTGCCTTTGCCCTTCTTCTCATGCTCTTATATAAGGACCCTATGATTACACTGGGCCCATGTAGGTAATCCAGGATAATTTTCCCATCTTAAAAAAAAGCATGGTATCTGTGAATAAATGTCTATGGAAATACA